>CM057147.1:14486368-14680055 GCA_029964075.1 Patiria pectinifera | reverse complement strand
AAGACGGCCAGAGCTTATTGTGCACTCGCACTTGTTTTTTTTTTTACCATACAGATGTTTTTAACCCATGCTTAATGGTACAGAGATAAACGTACATGTACTTTGCTGTGATATCTGTGTGCATGCTACCCAAGCAGATACATTCATGTTGTGACCCATTACAACAGGCATGCAACTTTGTCTCGGATCTGCTGATTTCCTTGTTTTTTTACTTCTCATGAATGCCATTACAAATTGAAAATTACTGTACAAAGTCTTGTGTGGTTTGGAGTTTCCTCATTGTTTTCCCCTAGTTGCATGCCTGGTACCAACAAGTTACGTTTTTACGGTTTCTTGCAGATGATGCATTCAAGTGAAACTAGGTTTTTATTTTGTTACCAGCTCTTTCAGTACAGCGTTAAAATGCCAGTTGATACTGTAGCATTAAGCAAATTTGTGTTGGCTTGGAATGAATGAACGTCTGTTAAATTGTAGCGTAATGATTTGCCACAAATTTGCTCAGCTTCTCATACACGTTTACATGATGTTAATACCGAGGCTTTACGCTGAAGGTTTCAAAGACCATTCCATCACCCACCAACAAAGACTGAAGTTTACTTACATCTCAAGTAGCACATTTCACGCGACCCCTATTTTTCCCAGGTTTCCATCCAGCTGCAAACCTGCCATTCAAAATTGAAACAACCCCCCCCCCAAAAAAGTACCCCCTACAACAACCCTCACTCTAAATAAATATAGGTGTGGGCAGTATTATGTCATGGTCAGCCAAGCTGACGAAAACATCTTTTCATCAGCACGTGTGCTTTCATCGGTTGCTATGTGTTTACCATGATTCAGCACTCCTGACTCAAGAACCATTCAGTGTTATGTAAATGGGTCAGGGAGCAAGATAAGCCCATGTTAAACTCCCCCCCCCCATGGCCACGCCCACTATGAAGTATGAGAGCTATTTAATGTTATACAAATATTGAGTGGCTCAGAGTGGAATGGGAGGAATATTATCGCAAGGTAAAATCTGGACTTTTCCAGTTCACTTGGCGAAGCCAAGTGAACTGGAAAAGTCCAGATTTCACCAAGCGATAATATTCATCCCATTTCACAATTTAAAGCCATTCAATATTTGTTTTATATAACTGACATATAGATCCTTGTCATATTGATATATTTGAACTTTTATTTCACTACAAAATTGATGGGAAATGTATTTCTCTCTTCCAAACCACAACTTCACGAAAATATTTGAACCCCACTCTGTAGCAATTGGAACAATACGCGCAACGCTGAACGCACACACCAGCATGCCTTTGCACACACTAAATACCGCGTCTTGGAACAAGAATGATCCTAAACTGTTCAAATAGTATTTCCCATTCCCCATGGGCGGATAGTACGAGAGTTTCACCAATCAAATGACAAGGATATGCATATATCTTATATAATTAGATTGCTTAGGGATCATAACGTTTCACCATGAGTCCTGGGATCATATATATATCTATATATCTATATCTATGTCACTACAAAATTGAAATTGATGGGAATTATCTCTTCACCCCAAACCACCTCCCAAACGAAAATGTTTGAACCCCACTGGCTGGCTCTGGCTTTGCGACAATATGCTGCGCCACGCACGCTGGCTGAACATGCACATGCAAGAATGATCCTAAACTGTTCAAATAGTATTTCCCATTCCCCATGGGCGGATAGTACTTTTTGAGATCCGGCGTGAATGGGAGCAATAACGAATGTCACGTGATGAGAGTTTCACCAATCAAATGACAAGGATATGCATGTCGGCTATATAATTAGAATTAGCAGGGATCATAACGTTTCACCATGAGTCCTTGGCGCATATATATATCTATGTACAGATTTTCAGTCACTCTGAAAGATTTACGCTGGGTTTTTCCCAGCAAAGATTGAAACATTCCAATACCGAATAGGTTTTACAATTGTCTGAGATCTACTCTACCAGACCCAGCAAGTATTAAAGGTAAAAGTGTAACTTAAGATATAAAATTGTGATCAGTACAATATTCTATCATAAATTAATTTGTTCAGAACCTTATAAATATCCATGAATACATACATACATACCCAACTGAAAATATAAAAGCTAAAAGTTTTCCATTTGTATCCTGAGTTCTCAAAATGAAAATTCTGACAACACACTAATATGCTTACAACACTTTCCATTCTCAGAGATGTACCCAATTTTGCTACGGTTGCAAGCCCAGCCACTCCCATACATATGGCCATTATTGCTCCGACTTCTAATGGACTTGGATACCATACCATAAATTGTCCAAAAAATCCCAGACTAAATGTATCTTTCCTATTTAGTATACGCAAATCAGTCCACCTCCTAGTTTAATGTAAGTTACACCAACAACTGCATAATGTTCACTCCTTGCGTTTTCATGGCCACACATTATGCATTTTTCAATTGTGAATTTATCAGGCTATACTAATTTAGCAATGTATTGTACAGAATCGTTAATCATCATCAATAATTGCACATCACTCAACACGTTTTGATATGGTGGGTGTCCCTATATCTCCTTTTTAAAGAAATGATGCATACAAGAGTACTTTTAACCCTAACCGCCCTGAATCCTTCAAAATCCTCTTTGCCAAAGTGGAGGAATTTGGAGGAATACATGGCAAAAGTGCATTACTGATTTCGTAGGATGCACTTTGTCCAGGTCTTGGGCCGGACCTTGTGTTGTTTTTGCTCAGCCTTCATAAATATATAGGCCTGGATTATGCTTGAATCCTCCGTACTGCTCCAGGATGTCACTGGCCAAGCCTCAACATATTGACAGTCACTGCCGCAGGATTTTGCATGGTTCAGGCAGTGGTCACCCCTGCACGGACCATATTCAAGAAATAATGGAGGAACTTGCAGGATTGAGGCTATATGTTATTTTTTTCATGAGGCTGCAATTGGAAGATTTGGCAGGATTGAGGCTACATCCTAGCAAAAAGGCCTAGGGAGTTACGGTTAAAAAGTTGATGAGGGATATTTCAAACGTCACATTCATCTCAAACTTTGGCCTTGGTTGGAAACATTCATTCATTTTAGAAGACTATAGTCAATAAACGTTGGGCTCACACAAGGTTCTTGGCAGAGAAAACGGACCCATATTGAGGCAGATTCGCACAGATTCGGGCCCTTGAAACCATGAGGTTTAAAAAGAGTTCAAAAGAGAAGATTTGAGGAACCCTTCATTTCACACCCAGGCTCAATTTCAAGCTGCCATCAATTGAATAGGACGGTATGATTTTTTTTTTTTTATCTCTTTGGTGTTCTGTCACTACAAAAACCTTGGATGTGATTTTCGATAAAATACATGTAGAAGCTTCACATCACCCTAAATACAGTAACTATTACTCTGTAGTGGAGTAACGTGTCGTATTCATTTTTGTTTTTCCCTACTAAAAACCCAATCCATCGGTGGAACACGTATGAAAGAGTAACATCCTAGGCTGGGGTCAGCATTTCTGATAATTCAGCAAAACTGAAGCTGTGAAGTTGTGTAGCACACATCTTATATATTTTCTTCAGTCCGAATTGACAACAATATATCTTAACATTAGGCACACAAAAAAAAAATTTGGTCTCTGGTCAGACCAAATTCCGGAATTGACGCGGCAATGCGGCTTTTTTTTTTTTTGCTTTTTTTTTTTTTCTTCAAGCTTGGATTGTACAGACAAGGTGGGGTACTAGTTTGCTTTTTTGGTGTCCTCATGTACATTGGTGTCCTCCATAATTTGCCTTGGTGCTCTCGATCATTTGCCTTGGTGCAATTTCCCATTCCTTGGTGCTCTTTGGTAAAAAAAAATTGAGGTGCGGCAATAGAGGGCGCTGTTTGAGCTACCGCGGAACATTTTGGAAAAAAAAAAAAGATTGACGCGCATGATTAAAATCGACGTGCGCGCTGACCAGAGACCGACTTATTTTTTTTTTTTTGGCCTTATGCATGGAATATATACTTGTGTCACTTGGGAGTTGGGACTTCACTTCGCGCTCAAGTTGCAACGTGATTGGACTGCGATGTCTTGTCTGGTTTCTGTACATCACCACATGCACTGATAATACAAAGATGTAGTCAGCAGTTGAGTATAGGTATACAATTCTTGCAGGGAGCACAATGTTGCAAACTTTGATTCCCACATGAGCCTGGTTGCTGGTAGTGGAGTGAGGAACTGGTCTTCCTTGGCACTGAAGCCTCAGGAAGAGCTCCCACCCGGAGCTGACATCAAGTGGACTGAGAGGAAGTGCCTCAACCGCCTCAGGACTGGAGTGGGCCATTCCAAAGTGAGCCTACAGAAATGGGGATATCTGGATATTGCCGGAGATGTAATCTGCGATTGTAGAACTGCACCCCGGACCATGCAGCATCTCCTCCAGTGTCCTGTTTTGGAGCAAGTGTGCACAGCAGACGACCTTGCAGTCTACAATGATATAGCCCAAAAATGCGTCCAACAATGGCTGAAGTACATTTGATGTTTGTGGACACGCTAAGAAGAAGAAGATCTATGTTTCAAATGTTCGGCCAGGCTCTTGCACACTGCACAGCGAACAGCCTTCTCGTTTGCCACCGCTAGATCTTCCGGGCAGCACTGTTCACCAAGAAGTGGGCATCTTAGTAGGTGTGGCATGGATTGTACAGATGTTCCACACGCACATTCTGTGTCTGCCGAATCTGCATAGCCCCATTTGCTGATGTTGGTCTTGCATCGGCCCATCCCTGTACGAGGCCTGTTGAGGGACTTCCAGGTCTTCTGGTCGCACGTGGGACCAGGTGGTAGCTGTTCCTTGGTTGGGATTGGCAGCTGTTCGTGGTGGCGGCTCTCACTGCCTTTATTTTCCCACAAGGCTAGTCTAGCTGCTTGAGGAGACTGTGACGGTGGTTGGGCTGTGTGAAGGAAGCTTTTCCTTGACTTCAGGTGGTTTGGGGCTGGGTGATGGAAGTGACAGGGATGGCGGGTGTCTCCAACTTGCCTACTACGTTCAGATCTACTGGCAGCTGATCTACGAACTCCTGGTGGAGCAATACCAGCCAAGACATGCAAGCTGTCCACATCCGTTGGTTTTAGGCAGCCAGTGATGCATCTACAGCTGTTGTTAAGGGCGGCTGGTGATCTTGGTAAATAGGCTTACAACAGACGTTGTTTATTGGCACGGCAGTCAAACTGGGAGGTGCACACGGTATAATCTGAATTGCAAACTTTGAACAGCATTCCTTGGATCAATTGAGTCATATGCACTAGAAGCTCATAGCATCCATCGTTTAATAAATTAAAAGAAATCTCGCTAATCTTGGGGAGTCATAATCCAAACGTCACTCCCGTCCCAACGAAGGAGGGGGAGGGGCTAATGTTGGGGGAGCCCTTATTGTTCTCCTTCATGGTTTTCAGGTCCGTCTTTGGCAAGTGTTCGAAGAGCGCGGCCCGGTTCTGCACCTCGCCTTTCTTCACCCAGTGGCCGTACATGCCGAATGCGCAGGTGTCGATGACCTTACGAATGGCTTTGACCTTGTAAGGGTTCTTCCGGGCTCGGCTGATTGGGATGGAACGTTGGAGGCTTTTGCGGGACAGGCTGCAGATGACGGACACAGCCAGGACAGCAGCCTATGGGAAAAAGAAGATGGGAGACCAGACCAATATTATCGCAAGTCTTCCTAACCTTAACCCTGCTGAATCCAACGGGATGCAACTATGTCATACATACTCGATGCAGCCTGTTGGATTGAGCAGTAAACCCCTTGTGTACATTCCTCATGCAAAATGTTGGATTCAGCAGGCAACTGAACCACATTATAACGCCGTGTTGGACTCCGTTGGATTCAGCAGACAACTGAAAATAAGGCACAGTGGATTGAGCAGGAAACTCCGGTTGGACTCGGTTGGATTTAGCAGGGTAGTCCTGAGGAACTACTACCGGTAGGGGTTAGGGATAGTCCCAATTAAGGCTTGGGATCTTAAATCTCTTACATGCAAATCAGGCATGCAACTGGGCATTTAGGAAAAAACGAGGAAATGCCAAACCACACAAGACTTTGTGAGAAGTAAAAAATGAAGGAAATCAGCGGATCCGAGGAAAAGTTGCAGCCAAAAATAAGAAGAGGCAGAGCCCAAGCTTTTGAAATTGTACTGGTTGCCACGTTTCATAGCTACCAAAATCAGATTTTATCTTCTCTGTGGTTTGACTGACCTCTCATACGTAAAACATGTGGAGAACACAGACTCTATCCTTGTGTAAATATTTCACCCATGTCAAAATTCATAGAGACCAATTAAGACACACTGGCTGTTCTTTGATTCTGTTTCTGAGTGAAAGAATTATAAGCCAGCGCATCATGACAGCTTTTCTCCCTGATAAAGTCTCAACACGATGTCAATTATTCTAACACACTGCACTCCACACCAATACAAAGTTGAGAACTTAATCAGTCAGACCACAAAAAGGAGGAACTATCACTGCAAGTAAAGTCTCAAAAGCTGTGAGGCTATTTTCCCTGGTCTCATGACTTGAATGTTGCAGTCACAAATCGTCAAGTGTCATCTTTTCAAAATTATTTTTAAAACTTTTTGAGAAGAAAAACCCTAAACAAATACATGTTTACTCGCACAAAAAAATCTTGGCACAAAATACAAAACAGAGATAAGTAAATAAACATTATTAAAAAAAAGAAAGACATACAAAGATTACAGATGGGAAAAAAAATAAGTCCATTGTCACACATGTCATTAATTATTTTGGAGACATCAGCGTCATTAAAAATTCCACATTGAACAATGTCATCTCTAACATCAATCATGTCCCTACAAGTGTACCCCCATGCCCCACGTCAATAATGGCAAACTTTTCCCGATGAAAGTGGTTTGTACTATGCAGTTAGTTTACATCCCTCTACACCAATCAGAATCTCTAATAAACTCTGAAGAAGAAAACTACAAGCTGATCAAACCACCGTGCTCATTAAATAAACAACTTTTTTTAAAGAATGGTAGAAAATCTTACCCTGAACTTCTTCCGCGGCGTGAACACAGTTTTGGGCGAGTCCGAGATTTGAAAGAATTGAAGCTGCAGGGCCTCTTTTGCCGTCAACCTCTCGGAGGGATCGACAACTAGAAGGTTTCTTATCTAGAAATAAAAAAAGGGTATAATGTTCTGCAAATTTACCGTAACTTAAGAATTTGTTGGCAAAATGGACCAATGTGGCACTCAGATCGATTCGGAGTACTGCTGCAAATTGTCCTTAGGCCAAAAAAAAAAAGTCTCCGGTTTCTGGTATGTGCGCGCGTCGCCGTAACCATGCGCGTCGGCAAAATGAAAAAGTTTTTTTTTCAATGAAAGATGATGTCACAAAACGGCCAAACTCACTGGTTTGACTGGAATCCTGCTGCTGCACAATTTTAACGTGTTTTTAGATGGGGTTATGATCGAGAATAAGCTTTATGTGGCCTCTCTGGTCTCACATAATATTTGCACTAAGTTTAGTCGGGCACCATTTGCAGTCATCAGCCGACATTTGAAGCAAAAAAAACAGGTAAAAAAAAAAAAAAAGCCGCGTCGCCGCACCACTTTTTGGGCAAGCTCCATACCAGAAACCGGAGACTTTTTGTTTTTTTGGCCTAATGGGTATTGTCTGTCCTCATATTTACATGCTAGGCATGCAACTTGGAATTTAGAAAAAACAAGGAAATTCCAAACCACGCAAGACTTTGTACAGTGTTTTTCAATATGTATTTGCATTCATGAAGAAACCAGAAACCGGAGACTTTTTTTTTTTGGCCTAATGGGTATTGTCTGTCCTCATATTTACATGCTAGGCATGCAACTTGGAATTTAGAAAAACCCAAGGAAATTCCAAACCACGCAAGACTTTGTACAGTGTTTTTCAATTTGAAATGGCATTCATGAAAACTTAAAAACAAGGAAATCAGCGGATCCGAGGAAAAGTTGCATGCCTGTAATGCATATTAATAAAGCGTTTGTACATGTATCCATCGATTGGTGCTCAAGCCGCTACATAATTATTACCCTGCTCATTGGGCCAATGAAACATTCCAAATACCATCTCAGCTCCCTGGAGAGTATACAGCTCGATGCTGCCATTTTGGCGCAAAGCAGCTAAATCAACCACAATAACCATCTCTACCCTCACAGGCACCCATCTACCCCTGAGTGGGGAGAAACAATGAGTGACAAAGTGCCTTGCCCGAGGACACACGCACTACAACCCCAGGCTGGACTCGAACCCACAACCTGCAGAATTACCCGAAGACCACGAATTCAATGCTCCAGACCACGAGGGCAATGTTGACCATGCTGGAATAGTTGAGGCACCACTCTGTGACCTCTACTCAAGGGTGTTTTTATGTTTAATAATAAAAAAAGCATAGAAAGAGTCCTAACAAGAATTGTAAAAGTCTTAATTAAGGCCATTAACCCTAACCGAACTCAACCCATCAAAGTTCAACAGCACAACAATTTGCTTAGCACAAAAATAGCCTGGCTTATAAAAGTAAGTTAGCCAGCCAAAACTTCACGTCATGTATATTGTTCGTGATTAGTATTCAGCTGTTATTTGCTTAGCATGAAAATCACATGGAGTTTTGGCTGGTAACCTACTTTTATAAGACAACCTATTTTTGTGTTAAGCAAATTTTTGTGCTTATCAGCGCCGTGAAATTGGCCCCAGGTCTTGTTTAAATCTGTTGGGATAGGTACAGTACCCCTAAACTGATGGTTTTTTAACACTGGGGTTGGCATACCTCCAGAAACTAAGTCCAACAGTGTGTGTGTGTACAATTTCCCATGTTGGAATTTGCCAGAATGGGTATGGTTCCTAGTAAATTAGGCTGGGGAGTTTGGGTTAAAGCACTTCGCTACAGCTGGTATAACACACGCCGCTGCAGCCGCTAGCCAGTGGCTTCCATAGGCGTGGGTGTTATTCCCTGCTGAAGCCAAGTGTTTTCGGACACGGCCTTAAGAGTTATGACTATGGAATAAATGTGTGCTCCAGAGGTTTTTATCACTCAGTTTAAGACCACTTAGAGTCTGGGTGCTGATAATTACTCGAGCCAGAGGCGAGGGTAATTATCAGCACCCAGACTCTAAGTGGTCTTAAACAGAGTGATAAATACCGACGGAGCACATATTTATTCCCATTCATAAATACCTTTTCGGTAAAAAAAAATCATATAATTCGTTCAAAACATCCCGATTTTGTTCAACAAATTCACTTTATGCTTTTTGAAACATCCCTCTTGCAAAATAATGGAGTGTTCAGCTGGCGAGTAAGATGTAAACAACCCTTTTATGGAGATTGACGCGCGCGTATCATGTTCTGCGCGATGTTGCGCAGAACGCACCTGGCGCGTTGCGTTTTGAATTTAGAGCTATACAATTCTGACTCCCTGGTAGTGTTGCGCATGCCTACGTGAGGATTGTGAACGTTCAACCAATGAAACGATAAGAGGCACTGGATTTTTAGGAGTCCACATTTTATTGTGACACTGGAAAAGTGTTTAAGACCAGCTAGCCATGTCTTTATCATCCATTTAAGGCCGGCCACGTGATGGGCTCTCGACCAATAGGAATGCGTAAACTGTCTTAGGTATTTATGAATTACAGTTCACCGTCATTGCCAAATCCCATTAAGATTGACTGGGGGAGGGGGGTCTTACGAAGTCTTTCGCTGTTTCACTGACGTCCTCCCACTCTGGGCTGCCAAATGAGTACCGCCCCTCCATGATGGACCGCAGCATGATTACTTGACGTCGATGCCAGAACGGTGGACATCCAACTAGACTGCGGATGAAAAACACAGCAGGGATTCATTTGTATTTAATAATAATAATAATAATACCTGTATTTATATAGCGCTTTTTGCCAGAGGATTCAAAGCGCTGGGGGAGAATGCAACCAAAGCCAGGTAAATGAAGTATATGAACATATGAGACCCATTATGAAGCACCTTTTTGCTAGGTGCTGCGGCGCATAATTGCTGCCACTGCCAGAAACACCGGGGCAAACCCCTCCTCTTAGCGACAAGTGTTACTGGGTTCTTTAACGTGCATTACACAACACACGGGACCTACGGCTTTACGTCCCACCCGAAGGACGAAGCAATAATGGTATTAAAAGTGCCTTGCTCAAGAGCACAAGCACCATGTTCCCACGGTCAGGATTCGAACCCGTGTACCACGGCACACGAGTCGAACACCGTAACCATTGAACACCGTAACCATTGGACCATATTTTTTTTATTCTGTTTATGGATTAATTTACATAAAAGTTTTTCTACTAAGTTAGGCAATCTGGACATGAAAATGTTAGGAGAAATACGATTCCGCTATGCCAGGGGCAAGAATATGCCACCTTGTTTGTCAAGAACCCTCAGGTGTTGAGTCTCCGAAAACAACTCTTGAAATTACAAAAAAGGGTAGGATGTACATGTTCATAATATGAACTGTTCTTGACAATACAAAGGGCTAAATACAGGCATGCAACTGGGAATTTAGAATAAAAAACGAGGAAACTCCAAACCACACAAGACTTTGTACAGTATTTTTCAATTTGTAATGGCATTCATGAGAAGTAAAAAAACGAGGAAATCAGCAGATCCGAGGAAAATTTGCTTGCCTGCATATAGAAGTTGCCTTCTCAAGCAACTAGTATTTTAATAGACCTAAGATCTAATGACAGCACAATTTGTTGGATCTCACTGGAAAGTGTACATGTAAACAAAGTGTGTCGTCATTAGGTCTTGGGACTATTGAAATGTATTGTCTCCAACTTCATAGAAAGTATCATGTGAACTGTATGTCAAATAGACACACACATATACTTGCCTGTATGAATTGTTATAGAATTGCAACGGTTTCTTATGATTTAGGTAGGAACGTTAAATATGAGAAAAATTTTGAATTTTGCACCAAATTCAAACTCGGTCAGGCTAGGGTCGACGGTCCTTGCCTTCCTTCTCTGTGACCCGGGTTCAAATCCCACCAAACTCATCATGGGGATCAGGGTTTTTTTGCTACCTCATGCTATGGATTCTCCCACAGATAATTTTTATTTTTGGTGACCATTTGTTCATTGTCATCACTGCAGCTGTCTCTTTGTTTAAAATGCTTTGTTTTCGATACCAGAAATAAATAGCGTTAACAATGACAGCACTCACAGTGTGTACATGATGACCCCACAGGCCCAGAGGTCAATCTCCTTCCCGTAACCTTTGACACAGTCTAGGTTCATACTGCACTTTAACGTTTCGGGTGCCATGTAGCCAGGAGTACCACATAACTCTGGACAATTGAATGAAGAACATAAACAAATCCAAATTATTAAAAAAATTCAGGGTTTGTACAATTCAAAAGCTGCAATTTATTTTACATTTATCCATCAGATTTAAAGGACCCATGTACAGAATTTTCTTATTTTGCAATCCTTTAAACCCATAAACCCTGCCAGATGCAGCATGGTGCACCGTAGCATTCAGCTTCCAACACCAGTGCATAAACGGCCGCTTCTGAGACAATGAGAGCTAGTCCAATAAAACAATGCCACAGTTGTATCCTGCTGCGTCCAGTGACCACGGACTCTGAGGCAGTTTAATTTGGCCTTGAGACTTTTGACCTGATGGATCAAGTGTTGCATGTTGCTGCTTTTTGCAGGGTTTCTGGCCAAAATACCCTGGAGGGTTAGGATAAATGCACCTTAATATCCCATGTATGTTTACTTTGAATCTGCATTTTTATCATTTTCAAGGGTGTTTTGTAGCCTTTTTAGTTTTTTATGCTGATGCGATTTCTATATTTCCATGTGCAACACTGGGATGTCATTTTAAGCAGAAATATCAGTGTTACAGCTGCTCCGGCATCAGAATTTTTGATGCCCTAAGCATGGAATATTTTAGATATTTAAATAATGTTGACTTAATGCTTAACCAAAAAGAGATGTCAGATGGTTTTCAAACTTTTCGGAGGAATGAAATTTGTGCAAAATAAGTCCCAGTGTAAACTTCGTGTCATGGACCCTTTAAACGGAACTGTGTACGAAAACAGGTGATGTAGGAAGATTCAAAACTTGAAAACAAATCCCAAAGAATTCAGAAGGTGGTTTGTTTTGGGAGATGATACATGTAATTGCATTTCCATTTGTTACTGGACTTGAGATTGACTTGTGGTTGACTTGACTAAGTGGCGACGGGGAGAGCAAGACTTGTGAAAAATTCTGGACTTGAAAACCCCTACTATGTGTGAAATGACATTCACAATGTGCAGTGATAAATATCTCTTGAACTGAATACTTGAAGAGATGTTTCAGAACATTTAAACTTTGGGAGATGATTTCTTAACCCTAACTCCCTCTAGGGGGTGTGCAAAATCGTATTGAAATTGGAGGATTCAGGACTGTTAGGGGTGTGTACCTGTCAGTGGTTTCTTTTCATTGATGACGGCAGCCATGCCAAAGTCTGATATCTTCACTATCAGATTTTCCTTCAGTAAAATGTTCTCTGGCTGTGAAACATAAAAACATAGAAATACATTAAGCATTTAAGGTGCCAATCCACATTGTATTTTCAAAATCAAAACAAAGAAATCCACAGTCAAAACCTTATGCACTTTTGTTGGAAATGATGAACAATTAAGAAAATTGAAAAGGGAAATTCAGCACTGTGTTGAAAGGTATAAAATTATGGACAAGATGAACATAAGCACACAAAGCCACTATGTTAACTCCAGCTATAATTAATATACCTAAAAAAAACTTAAATCACTGCAAAATGCTGTTTTAAACTGCTTAAAATGAACCCTAACCCTCCAGGGTATTTTGGCTCGAAACCCTGCCAAACACAGCAACATGCAACACTTGTCTAAGTGACAAGCCTGCCCAGTGCAGCAAGATCCATCAGGTCAAAAGTCTCAAGGCCACACTGCCTCAGAGTCCGTGGTCACCGCACGCAGCAGGATACAACTGTGGCATTGTTCTATGGGACTAGCTCTCATTGTCTCAGAAGCGGCCGTTTATGCACTGGTGTTGGTAGCTGAATGCACCAAAGTGCACCAGACTTTTCCACCTGATGCACTGTGCGTGTTGCGTCTGGCAGGGTAAGTTTAACTTAACGATCATGGATGCTATCAATATATCTATACACATTCAGTGCTTACACGAGCCACTCAATTCAAATGACGTGCGCTACTTGGATCTAACGAGGACGCCTCAATGAAACTTTTTGAGACTATAGACAAATTTGACGAACAAAATTAGAAGCCGTGTTTGAGGTGGAACCACGTCCGTGTGCATGCTGCGAACGTTCTTAAAGACAAGGCACGCGTTCTATGAGACAAGGCGCGTGCGCATTTCGGTAGTTGGTCAATGGATCGAGCCCAGAGAGCATGCGTTACCTGAGCGCGACTCGCGCGAGGCTGGTTCCATTTCAGAAAATGGCTGTTGCCAAATTAGTCTTTTAAAAAGTTTACCTTGATATCTCTGTGGACTATGCCATGGTCATGGATGAATTGTATAGCAACTAGAATCTGTCTCATGATATTCCTGACAATGGCAAATGAAACAAAAAAGTTTGTTTGATACAATGCTAACAAATAAACACAGACTCCATAGGAAGTTGGCTGGAGACTTTAGGGAAGACCGCAAACTCAAACAAGCAGTAGACTCTAAGTTGAACCCTGAGGTACCGGTACCTTATAAGACCTTAGAACAAACCTCAGAATAAACCTCAGAATAAACCTCAAGTCACTGTCTGTTGAAATTTACATCCTCCCATTATCTTACTGAATGAGGACAGGCAAGATTGTCTGAAGTTCTGAGATCTCATTTGTTGCTACATGTACCCCAAAAACCACCTACTCCTTTCCTTTTCTGACTAATACAAGTTAGGGTGAGTGTTGCTGCATGCAGTACCAATTTATGGGCAATTACATGTAAGTTCAGGGGCATGGGCACCGCCAGGATTTTTTCTAGAGGGAGAAAAGCACATTTTTCCCAACAATCCCTATATTTTCCAGCATTTTCCCGACTGATCATTTTTTCGAGGGTGGGCAGGAACATTTTTCCCCTCCCCCAACCCATTAAGTTAACAACAGTATGATTTTGTGCCTCCTTTTCTTTTTCCCCCTTTTTTCTTCTCTTTTTTTCCCTTTTTTTTCTGCTTGTCCGGGGAGGGGATGGGAGGGGGGGATGGAGGCAAGCGCCCCCTTGCCCCCTCGCGACGCCCATGTTCAGGAGGCATCGGCAGACCAATATAAATTGGGGGTGGGTGGGCGTGGGGGAAGGTGTGAGAACAATTTGCCAGGTAGCCAGGATTTTTTGCCAGGTAGCCAAGATTCATCAAAGCAGGAAGCTACCTTCCACACTGGTCTTGCTCTGGACTTCCAGTCAGATGTTCAGTCAAATGCGTAAACAGAAATTATCTTAAAATTCACAGTGTGCAAGCTAGCCTAAACATATAAACAACACAAACTTTTGCCATAAAAATCACTAATTTCTTACCTAGTTTTCTTTTCAGACAGCGTGACGAATTTGGTGAGATAGTCAAACAGCTCACCCTCGGGACACCTGACAAAAATTAATGAAAACGCAAATTGAAATTCTCAAAATAAGATTTTGAAAGCACATAGGCCCTATTCTGTAGTTCACCAAATGCATTCACTTGAAAACGCCGCAGGCAAAGGATGTAAGTTGAAATAGCAGTACATATAAGTGGGCTTATCGGGGTTATCTTATATATGCTACACAGCCTTTGAAATTATTTTTACTCATTCCCAAATATAAACTATTAAAGACACATTCTGTGCCAGTCAAGTTCCATTTCAATCACTATAAAATATTTTTATTAAAGAATATAAAGATTAAGTTCATGTACTCACAGTTCGAATACCATGAAGAAGTAAGTTGGAGTCTCGATGAAGTCAAACATTTCAACTACAAACAACAATCAGAAATGAAATCAAAGTTTAGTAAGCGAGTTCAGTCCCGTCCCGTCCTCTTCCAGTGACTGTGCAAAATGGTTGTATTTTGTTTACCTAGTATATAATCATAACAACTACTGAGTTTATCCTGCATGACAACTACTGAGTTTATCCTGCATGACAACTACTGAGTTTATCCTGCATGACATCATCATAACTAGAATCATGTGCGTACTGTTTATATTAATCATCATCAGCATCATTTCCTGTGCTATCATACTTCCTTTTGTTTACATCACAGCTCTTATGCCTTGTACGCCAATGGACTTATCCCAAATTCAAAACCACATAAGGATATACAACATGTGTGGGAATATGACACTACCCTAACCATCCTGAATCCTTCAGAATCCTCTTTGCCAAAGTGGAGGAATTTGGAGGATTGAGGAAGTTACATGGCAAAAGTGTGTTACTGATTTCGTAGGATGCACTTTGTCAAGGTCTTGGGCTGGACCTCTGTTGTTTTGGCTCAGCCATGCATAAATATAGGCCTGGATTATGCTTGATTGAAATCCTCTGTACTGCTCCAGGATGTCACTGGCCAACCCTCAACATATTGACAGTCACTGCCGCAGGATTTTGGAGGATTCAGGCAGTGGTCACCCCTCCATGGACCATTCAAGAAATAATGGAGGAATTTGCAGGATTGAGGCTACATGTATATGCTATTTTTCCATGAGGCCAATTGGAGGATTTTGCAGGATTGAGGCTACATCCTAGCAAAAAGGCCTAGGGAGTTAGGGTTAATTTGCTGGTGTAGTCGTGGCGTCATTCGGAGGTCAACTCGGTGCAACCAGGGTTGCTGGTTCGCGCGCACTGCAACGGCCCAGTGAACACCGTGGCTTCGCTATGGCTGTTATGAATCCGTTTCATAATTTGCATGTTTCTCCTCTTTGAAGCGAAACTAATCACACATGTGGAATTGTACACTGGTGTGGTGACAATCTGCTGGAGGCGAGCCATTTTCAGGTACTAATTTGTGAAAATGTTCTGTAAAAGTAGGATGTCAAATTGCTGTCTTTTATCATGTGTGTTAAACGCATGTGTTAAGAAATGTGTGTGAACTGTTGTGGAGGAAGTGAGCTTGACTTGGGGAGGAGGTGACGTCAGACTTTCTCAGCACATATGCCTACACGACCAAGTTTTGCACATGACGAAGCTGAAGGTTTTTTTTAATGCTATCCTTGACCATGGTATGTGCACCTTGCATGCAATTGTCAACGGATGGGTTATTTGTGCTTTGGGTACAAACTTTGGCTACTGATGACTAATCCTGGTCACAAAATACTGTGAAGGATATGAAAGCAGTGGGTAGCCCCCACCACCATTGTCAATAATTGTAAATTTAAGAGTTATATGATCTCACTGCAAAAACTATTCTGGCTGGGGAGGAGAAGGGTGACCAAACGATACAACAGTATTACCAGAAATGAAAAAAGAAGCAAACCAAATATTTCATAAGGCCTTTTCACACTAGACAAATCTCAGGGTCAACGCGAGGTTGAGGTAAAGAGTAGAAAATATGCAGCGTTTCACACTTGACCATTTTTAACCCCATGCTAACCCTGCGTCAACCCTGAGATTGATCCCCCCGGGTTGAACTCAACCCTGCTCCAGACCAGGGTTGAGATTTTCAACCCAGGTTGAAACTCTCGCTAGGGTTCAAAACAGAACTAACCGAACAAAATAAGCTCGGTTTGCATGAAACAAGTTTGAAACAATGCGGGGTTGAACGCAGGGTTGAAAAATCAAAAACTCAACCCGGGGCGGAACTGGGTTTGCCCAGGGTTGAGTTCAACTCGGGTTAAGAGGCTGTAGTGTGAAAAGGCCTTGTTATAGACCCTAAAATGTCAGGTCTACCCCTGCCACTATCTCAATGCAGCCAGAAGAGGGCGCCCAACTCGTGTTTGAATGGGTATTAAAGGCATTATTGGGCCAGGCAAATAATGGCCCACAACCGATTTTATCCAGGAACAAGAGTCTGGGCTATTTGCCTGCCACTATCAAAATACAGCCACCAGAGGGCGCTCTGACTTAGCAATGACTTCTTACTGATGTTGATGTGTTTGGGCGGGCCAGATAGCTGTCGTAGGATGGCCACCTCGTTTTCGTACTCCTCTTTAACAGCCTGGGACTCGGTCTGGGTGATGTCGATGATCTTGACAGCGTAGAACTGGCCGGTGTCCCGTTGGATGCACTTACGGACAGTGCTACTGACGCCCCTGTATAGAGATTCACAAATGGGACATACTTAGAACGATTAAGGTCAGCAGTGGAGGAAAGGATTTTGTAAAGTGGAAAAGGCGAGTTCTGCAGACAATACATACAGTACTCAGAAAGATGTACATGCTTTTAACAACTTCGGGTCAGGATTATTTTTGCCAAAAATTTCCATTTTCGCAAAAGGCAAAATTTTCCAGCTTACTTCTGATATCCAGCCAAACGATATTTGTACGATTTTCTTGCCAAAACCTCATATGTTTCAATATTCCAGGGCGTGCACTAGAGCGTAAATTATACAACAACAGGCCGTGCACAATCGCCAATTCAAGATCAACACATGGTCCGCCTCCACAGACTTCATGGAATTTGTGTGTGTGCAACAGGCACGAGGGATAGCGTGTTTAGACATCACCCAGAGGCGAGTCAAGGCAATCTTGACCTCTTAACCATCAGTCGTGCCTGTGTATAAAAACAGCCAGGGCATGTTATCACGTCCTCCGACGCGAACTGGTTAATGTCTGTCCCGTCTTTCTTTAGCTAATTTGTTTGTAAAGGAATCAGATTTTCAAATGTTTGAAGGAGGTATGCCCCCTATCTCACTGCTTTGACCACCCATGAACAAGATCCAGGTTGGTTTCCACTAAGATCAGGAGCTATTTTCACAGATTTGCTAAGTGAGCATAGAAAACAATGGGCTTGACCGAGAAAAAAGGTACTAGGTTTCTGATGGATTTCCTCTGCTCTGGGTACAACCCAAACCTGCTGAATCCAACAGGATTCAACTATGTCACATACCCCATGGAGCTTGTTGGATTGAGCAGTAAACCCTTGTGCACATTCCTGATGCAAAATGTTGGATTCAGCAGGCAACTGAACTGCATCATACTGCTATATCGGACTCCAGTGGATTCAGCAGACAACTGAAAATGAGGCACAGTGGATTGAGCAGGAAACTCCGGTTGGACTCTGTTGGATGTAGCAGGGTAGTCCTGAGGAACTACTAGGGGGTTACGTTTGCAAACCTTTCTGATTCTACCGGTTCAGCGGATCATCGGACGTACATATCAGAGAGGTGTGTGCTGTGAGGACTGATCTAATCGTACATCAGGCGACCGGAAGACATCAAACATGTTTGATTTTTTGCATCCGATTTCACCGGATCTGATGTCAGCGGAAGGGTGTGCAGGCAGCACTCCGATCTCACCGGACGCGATATTCATGTTAACCAATCAGATTCACGAAGGAAGTCACATGATTCAAAATTTGACGGCTGCCATTTTGTCATCATGTGACTGATCATCATGTGACTGATCCTCATGTGACTGATCATCATGTGAATGAAATCGGGCGTGTGTGTGGGTAAAGGTTGTGTGCAGCCTCCAGCTCTTTCCTGGTTATTAGTGTTGCAACATGGGGGAAGGAAAACAGAAGTATGAGTGCATGCAAACTGAAATGCAGTGTAGAAAGTTGTCTTCCATTTCCTTAACTAATTCAAATTTTCACAATGTGTCTCAGGAAATGATCATTTTCTCCACTCACCTGCCCAGCAATTTCTTGGCGACATACTGGCTGTGGAAGACATCGCCATACTGCGCGCCCAGGAGGATATCTGCATCCGTCTCGTCCATTGTCATCTTTGCTCAATCTTACAGTTGAAAGCCTCCGACGGTGATGACAATACGCCTACATGGCCACAACTCACTCCAAGATTCTTTAATATCCGAGTTCTGCTTTAAGAGTATCAGGATTGGAAAGCTACTAGTAGGGAAGGCTGTCTCCATGACAACCAGTTGTCATAGTGACAGGGCATCACAGTGGTAGTACATCACAGAATTGGGGATTGGATCCACTGATCTGTCCTTTAGACAAGAAAACCGGTCCAGCTTGTGTGAAACTGGCAGCATAGGTGGTGTTGCAGTTTCTCCAACTTTTCTGTAGGATGCAATGCATGAAAAGAAAATTTAGCACACATTATGCACGCAATTTTTACCATTAGGCCCTTATCCTCCCAGATCTCAATCACGACGCCTTTGAGGACTTCGAAGGTTTCAGGAAGGTACAGCCCAGCTACTATCAGATTTAATACCTAAGTACTTTGCATGGAACTTAAAAAGTTACATACAAATAATGTGCCAATAACCTTTTCTGCACAGAAGTAGATTTTCGAGGATGCACTGAGCTGAGGTTTAAAAAATGCTTTGTGTTTTCAGGGTTAAACAAATTTAGTTGAGTGCTACTACTTTTAGGTTTTTTTTCAAATGGGCAATATAATGTTTTCTTGGTCGAGAGTCTAAAATTAGCACACCTAATCACAAATTGGCTTTGGAAATTAATAACGTACAGTATCTGATGCTGTATTTTTTCACCATACATAACCTCAACGTTGGTGGTCATTCATCGCAGATATGATTCAACAAATCAAAGATAAAATTCATTCATCGCAGATATGATTAAACAAATGAAAAAAAAAAACATTACAACTGAATAATATTTCCCAATTTGACAAAAACTCACAATTGACTTTGTGCACGGCAAAAAGTTACAACATTCTTTCCAAAAATATACTTGATAATCAGCACATCATGTATTTTTAGCGGATCCGGATGTTTTTTTTGTGTGACATTCTCTATCAGGAAATAAGAAAGCCAAAGCTCACCATTGGCATAACTCAAAGGTCATGTAAACACACCGCAACCAGCATCACACATAATAATCAGTAACTACGGAAGCTTGAATTGCCTTCCGCGATACCGCGTTACCGTGATAATTTATCACAGAAATCCGGAATTCAAAGATAATTCCTTCCTCGATACCGCGTTACTGCGATAATTTATCACAGAAATCCGGAATTCAAAGATAAATCCTTCCGCGATACCGCGTTACCGTGATAATTTATCACAGAAATCCGGAATTCAAAGATAATCCATTCCTCGATACCGCGTTACCGTGATAATTTATCGCAGAAATCCGGAATTCAAAGATAAATCCTTCCTCGATACCGCGTTACCGTGATAATTTATCACAGAAATCCGGAATTCAAAGATAAATCCTTCCTCGATACCGCGTTACTGTGATAATTTATGACAGAAATCCAGAAATTATCACGGTAACGCGGTATCGCGGAAGGCAATTCAAGCTTCCGTAAGTAACAGATGTGGAGAGAATGTAGTATCCTGACGCCTTTTTAGCGTTGTGTACAAAGTCTATGGCGCATCAAGACAAATTTCTAAGTATTTCCTATAAACAACATTGGAAATTATAATATGGAATTTTGCGTCGGGGTGATATAAATCAAATTAGGTTTTGCCCTTCACCGACGTTTAAACACTGTATAGTCAGTGTGTTACCTCCCGAGTGAAAGTTGGAAAAAATCACTCGGGTGGGACTCGAACCCACGACCTCCTGCTTTCTAGTGCAGATGTCTTACCACTCGACCACCGAGCTAACGGGATCGATTGGCTGATTCGAATCTGATGTACATAGCAGCGGGTACCGCATACACTATTAACATTGGAAATCTTTCTCAGTCCCAGATCCATGTCTTTTCAACATATTTGCAATGACTAACCTTTACTGAGATGATATATGAAGAAAAAAAGTGGCGTCAGAAATATGCAACATTCTTTCCACATATACCTCAAGGCTCAAGATAAGTACATGCACATAAACAACCTGCTCTCGTTTGCATTCCTTTTAATCACCAAAGTCTCAGACTCGCAATGCAAACACAAAGCATTTGAAATCTAAGGCAGATTGAGTTACTAAAAACTCTCCCAGCTAGAACAAACGCACAAAAATCTAACTGGATTGAGCAACTATTGTTTATAGCACTTGGGTGATTTTACACAACTTCAAAACTGCTTGTCTCCATTTCCATTTTTCACCCAAGCAATGCCAAGGAATGTATACAACTTACAAGCAATGCATCTCAGTGAGCTAAGAACCAAGCTCTGTTGTTGTTTTTTTTTTTATTAAAAGGAGCATGAACTTACCACAGTAACACACCCAACTTGCACAAGCCCATATCAGATAAATCTACTCATGCCTTTGACCACAGAGAAAGAAATACTTTTGCCCAAATCTGATCAAATTTCCAGAGCTAGAGATTCACATTCACACATACAATGCAATACAACTGCCCAATATGAGCAGTATACATTCCAAACAACACAACAAACATCACCAGACATGCCTTTCAGCAGCTTCCCACCTATTACATAACAGGCTGTCCTTATTAGCATATAACTGTGATATGACTGGTCAGAACCTTGCTCATTTGCATATAGCTGACCAATGCAGCTCAGCCATTGGTCTGTCTCAGACTGGCCTGTGGCATACCTTGGGACACACCCCTATTATGTTTTTTTCCCGGTTACACAACAATGGGGACTGTGCACATGGCCGGACATGCATGACATGTGCAACTGACTGTACATGTGGCCATGTCGCTGTGTGATGTGGCACAATGTGTCATCACCCGCACTTCAGCTGAGCCAAAGGAGGTTTTGTCATGAATTAGAGACTATCTGGATATAGTGTCCACTGTCCCTGAAATTCAGGGATGTATGAGAAATGGAAACAGTAGAGCAACAGATTTCAGTCAAAAATAATTCATATAAAAACAGAATGACTTTGACATGTTGGGATCAATGACCTAATTAATAAACAGATTACTTTCATTTCATTGCTAGGAAATCAGGCACATTGATGATCAGAACTCATTAGTCCAAATATTTTGAATATCTTGTAATTTGTAGACAACATAAGTTAAGTCACGAAGAGATTCCAGAAGGAACATACATGATTAAACCATAGTCATAGAGCATGAAATTTCTTGCTATAAGATTGCTCCAGTACTGGTCTGAAAATACAGCAATAATCACCACACTAGGACACCTATGTGTAAAATATTGCACATTTTGGAAGAGAATTAATACTTTTCCATAACTAATACATGTAACAATTTATGGTTTTCAAATGAATGGAATTTTAATATTAGTGTCTACAACTTAAGTACAAGAATAGAAAACAAAACAAGGAAAAGGACTATAAATATTCCAACAAACTCTCTTTAATTTAAAAGCTACTTTGATCTGTTCAAGTAGACTAGTTCAGGAACTTCTTAAAAACAAGATGATTAAATGTATACGTTGGGCGCGTTCGGTCGAGGTGCGCCATGGGTCGATTGCGCTGCGCTATCGGTCGATCATGACGCTATCGAATCCCGCTGCCACCAGTCAAACACCATTTCTTTCTAATTTACAATTCTGGAGGATTTTAAGTTAAGTAAAGTCCGAGATATCCTACAGAATCGACGGATTGCGCCCAACATGTACAAAACAAATAAGGAAGATATTTAGGCCTTCAACACAAATTCACTACAAAGAAATGATTTTTCTTTCAGGTTTTAGCAAAATCAGCACAAAAATTCCTCCATGAAACAACAGAGGACTGACACTGAGTGACAGTGACATTTTCATTTTCAGTTTCACAAACTGGTCTCTGCGTCTTGGTGTTGGTAGAACCATCTGAGAACTAGACCCACTAACCATGCTAACAAGGGCGATCGTGAAGTGTAGGATCCCTGTTTTGTTTTCATCAAATTAGAGTCAAATACTCCTAGAACTATGAGGCTCCGCGTGAGCGGAGCCTCATAGTTCTAGGAGTAAGAGTCAAAAATGTTTTTTATTGCTCAAAAATCACCTTTACAATCAAAAGCAGACTTTTCTCAATTCTAATGACACCCGTTTTGCAATTTTGAACAGATTCTTGGGGTAGAAATCATGATTTTCCTGCCAATTTGTGCCTTGCGATTCAGCGCGCCGTGTGTGCTCACGGTACATCACGCGGTGATCGCCATCTTTTTTTCGGGTGGCGTGTTGTCGCCGCGCTGTCATCGTCATTCTACCCCCAAATTTCCCTCAAAAAATCAAGACCCTGCCCTCTATCTATGACATACCTGTTTATTGAGAATGTCACCAACTAGTTTGGTAGGTCCATTAATTTTAAAGTGGGTTTTGTTTTATCATTGGGTTGTCATCTAGATGACAACCCAATGATAAAACTCCAGCTACTAGCGCCCCAGTTAGTACTATCATGACTATCCGAGAACCATATTTTCTTTCAAATCTTTTGAGGGTTTCAAGGTAAACACCTTCCCATTGCGCCCATATAGTCCATGCTCCATAGTAATGGTACAGTTAGTCTGTATGCTAATTTGTATAGGCCTAGGCCAAATTCCAATAACCGGATGAACCAGCGCGTAGTTTCCGTGATGTATTCAACATGTTCAATTTGTCAATTTAAGTCTAATTAAACGCAATGAAAATTAACACAAACTGACCAAATAGCACATACCAGTACGTGAAGCTGAGACATCGTCGTCTTCAAAGACTCCTCGACATTACTATCTACATCTCAATTTGATTTACTACTTTATTTCTCTGAATTTATTCGACAGTCGCCGACGTATTAATTTCCTCATTTGTCATGTTTGTGTGTGAATGGTGTTTAATGCATGTGTTATGTGTTACGTATACGGTACGGGTCACAGTTCATCGAACTTTTCCTTTTCAACCTCGTCGCCAGTCGCCGACGTATTAATTTCCTCATTTGTGGGTGCACACCGGTAAATAGGCCTAAATCAATCCGCCGATCTCATGAATAAAAGTTATACCATCAAAATATTCTATATTAGAGAGTTCTGGGAGCCATAACATTGGGGAATTGAAGAGATATGGCAATGAACCTCTGGCCCGGACTTGGGGCTTCCAATTCTGAGCATTTTGGATACAATTGGGCTTGAAAGTGGCGCTATTTTGCCATGTTGTGGAGGGATCGTTTTTCGAGATGGCTGCCGTTCCGCTTTGGGGAAGATAGGGGTCGTCTTCTTTGGGAGAAAATTTCTCGAAAAGTCAATGGTCAACCCACCAAAAAATGAAAAGAAATTGAAAGACGACATGTCGATCATCATTTTTCTGTGCAGCTTAAATACCTGTGAGAGTTCTGAGTATTTTTAAAAGAATTTTGAAGTATGGGCATTTAGCACTAGTGTCTATGGGAATTTATTTGCAGGGTTGCATCCTTGTCATGTTTGTGTGTGAATGGTGTTTAATGCATGTGTTATGTGTTACGTATACGGTACGGGTCACAGTTCATCGAACTTTTCCTTTTCAACCTCGTTTCTATATATAGATATACACAATGCGCCCCGACCAAACTAAACTTAGCCGCGTTATGGGCCCAAAACCTAGCCGCGTTCTTAGCCGCGTTCTTAGCCGCGTTCTCAACCGCGGTATCAAAATCTCAAACACATACAGTAAAAGGTGGTTGCCTCTCTGTTTGTAGTGAAAGGATTTCTTGGACTTTCCCAACGAAATGTTAAAGTTATACAATAAATGTACTATTTTTTATGCTTTCATCTAACCGAACCTTCTATTGGGCACGTCATATTTTGGAAGGGGCCAATTCGGTCCACTAATTAGCTGTTAATTAAGGCCCTAATGAGGAGTCTCCATTTTCCACTCTAAAAGTGCACAAAACTGAATGCTGCTGACCTATAACACCCCTTTAAAACAAAATGTACCCCACATAGTTTTATAAATTTGAAGTTTTATTGCATAATCCATTTTATCCATCTATTGGGAAGATCAAATTTTGGAGGGGGCCGATTTGGCCAACTAATTAGCTGTTAATTAAGGCCCTAAAGCGGGGTCTCCATTTTCCACTCTAAAAGTGCACAAAAGGGAATGCTGCTGACCTATAACACCCCTTTAAAACAAAATGTACCCCACATAGTTTTATAAATTTGAATTTTTATTGCATAATCCATTTCATCCATCTATTGGGAAGATCAAATTTTGGAGGGGGCCGATTCGGCCAACTAATTAGCTGTTACTTAAGACCCTAATGAGGAGTCTCCATTTTCCACTCTAAAAGTGCACAAAAGTGAATGCTGCTGACCTATTACACCCCTTTAAATCAAAATGTACCCCACATAGTTTTATAAATTTGAATTTTTATTGCATAATCCATTTCATCCATCTATTGGGAAGATCAAATTTTGGAGGGGGCCAATTCGGTCCAATAATTAGCTGTTAATTAAGGCCCTATCGAGGAGTCTCCATTTTCCACTCTAAAAGTGCACAAAACTGAATGATGCTGACCTATAACACCCCTTTAAAACAAAATGTACCCCACATAGTTTTATAAATTTGAATTTTTATTGCATAATCCATTTCATCCATCTATTGGGAAGATCAAATTTGGAGGGGGCCAATTCGGTCCACTAATTAGCTGTTGATTAAGGCCCTATCGAGGAGTCTCCATTTTCCACTCTAAAAGTGCACAAAAGTGAATGCTGCTGACCTATTACACCCCTTTAAAACAAAATGTACCCCACATAGTTTTATAAATTTGAATTTTTATTGCATAATCCATTTCATCCATCTATTGGGAAGATCAAATTTTGGAGGGGTCGATTCGACCAACTAATTAGCTGTTAATTAAGACCCTAATGAGGAGTCTCCATTTTCCACTCTAAAAGTGCACAAAAGTGAATGCTGCTGACCTATTACACCCCTTTAAAACAAAATGTACCCCACATATTTTTATAAATTTGAATTTTTATTGCATAATCCATTTCATCCATCTATTGGGAAAATCAAATTTTGGAGGGGGCCGATTCGGCCAACTAATTAGCTGTTAATTAAGACCCTAATGAGGAGTCTCCATTTTCCACTCTAAAAGTGCACAAAAGTGAATGCTGCTGACATATTACACCCCTTTAAAACAAAATGTACCCCACATAGTTTTATAAATTTGAATTTTTATTACATAATCCATATCATCCATCTATTGGCAAGATCAAATTTTGGAGGGGGCCAATTCGGTCCACTTATTAGCTGTTAATTATGGCCCTATCGAGGAGTCTTCATTTTCCACTCTAAAAGTGCACAAAAGTGAATGCTGCTGACCTATAACACCCCTTTAAAACAATATGTACCCCACATAGTTTTATAAATTTGAATTTTTATTGCATAATCCATTCTATCCATCTATTGGGAACATCAAATTTTGGAGGGGGCCGATTCGGTCCACTAATTAGCTGTTAATTAAGGCCCTAAAGCGGGGTCTCCATTTTCCACTCTAAAAGTGCACAAAAGGGAATGCTGCTGACCTATAACACCCCTTTAAAACAAAATGTACCCCACATAGTTTTATAAATTTGTATTTTTATTGCAGAATCCATTTGATCCATCTATTGGGAAGATCAAATTTTGGAGGGGGCCAATTCGGTCCACTAATTAGCTGTTAATTAAGGCCCTATCGAGAAGTCTCCATTTTCCACTCTAAAAGTGCACAAAACTGAATGCTGCTGACCTATAACACTCCTTTAAAACAAAATGTACCCCACATAGTTTTATAAATTTGCATTTTTATTGCATAATCCATTTCATCCATCTATTGGGAAGATCAAATTTTGGAGGGGGCCGATTCGGCCAACTAATTAGCTGTTACTTAAGACCCTAATGAGGAGTCTCCATTTTCAACTCTAAAAGTGCACAAAAGTGAATGCTGCTGACCTATTACACCCCTTTAAATCAAAATGTACCCCACATAGTTTTATAAATTTGAATTTTTATTGCATAATCCATTTCATCCATCTATTGGGAAGATCAAATTTTGGAGGGGGCCAATTCGGTCCAATAATTAGCTGTTAATTAAGGCCCTATCGAGGAGTCTCCATTTTCCACTCTAAAAGTGCACAAAACTGAATGATGCTGACCTATAACACCCCTTTAAAACAATATGTACCCCACATAGTTTTATAAATTTGAATTTTTATTGCATAATCCATTTCATCCATCTATTGGGAAGATCAAATTTGGAGGGGGCCAATTCGGTCCACTAATTAGCTGTTGATTAAGGCCCTATCGAGGAGTCTCCATTTTCCACTCTAAAAGTGCACAAAAGTGAATGCTGCTGACCTATTACACCCCTTTAAAACAAAATGTACCCCACATAGTTTTATAAATTTGAATTTTTATTGCATAATCCATTTCATCCATCTATTGGGAAGATCAAATTTTGGAGGGGGCCGATTTGGCCAACTAATTAGCTGTTAATTAAGACCCTAATGAGGAGTCTCCATTTTCCACTCTAAAAGTGCACAAAAGTGAATGCTGCTGACCTATTACACCCCTTTAAAACAAAATGTACCCCACATATTTTTATAAATTTGAATTTTTATTGCATAATCCATTTCATCCATCTATTGGGAAAATCAGATTTTGGAGGGGGCCGATTCGGCCAACTAATTAGCTGTTAATTAAGACCCTAATGAGGAGTCTCCATTTTCCACTCTAAAAGTGCACAAAAGTGAATGCTGCTGACATATTACACCCCTTTAAAACAAAATGTACCCCACATAGTTTTATAAATTTGAATTTTTATTACATAATCCATATCATCCATCTATTGGCAAGATCAAATTTTGGAGGGGGCCAATTCGGTCCACTAATTAGCTGTTAATTATGGCCCTATCGAGGAGTCTTCATTTTCCACTCTAAAAGTGCACAAAAGTGAATGCTGCTGACCTATAACACCGCTTTAAAACAATATGTACCCCACATAGTTTTATAAATTTGAATTTTTATTGCATAATCCATTCTATCCATCTATTGGGAACATCAAATTTTGGAGGGGGCCGATTCGGTCCACTAATTAGCTGTTAATTAAGGCCCTAAAGCGGGGTCTCCATTTTCCACTCTAAAAGTGCACAAAAGGGAATGCTGCTGACCTATAACACCCCTTTAAAACAAAATGTACCCCACATAGTTTTATAAATTTGAATTTTTATTGCATAATCCATTTCATCCATCTATTGGGAAGATCAAATTTTGGAGGGGGCCAATTCGGTCCACTAATTAGCTGTTAATTAAGGCCCTATCGAGGAGTCTCCATTTTCCACTCTAAAAGTGCACAAAACTGAATGATGCTGACCTATAACACCCCTTTAAAACAAAATGTACCCCACATAGTTTTATAAATTTGAATTTTTATTGCATAATCCATTTCCTCCATCTATTGGGAAGATCAAATTTTGGAGGGGGCCAATTCGGTCCACTAATTAGTCGTTGATTAAGGCCCTATCGAGGAGTCTCCATTTTCCACTCTAAAAGTGCACAAAAGTGAATGCTGCTGACCTATTACACCCCTTTAAAACAAAATGTACCCCACATATTTTTATAAATTTGAATTTTTATTGCATAATCCACTTCATCCATCTATTGGGAAGATCAAATTTTGGAGGGGGCCAATTCGGTTCACTAATTAGCTGTTAATTAAGGCCCTATCGAGGAGTCTCCATTTTCCACTCTAAAAGTGCACAAAACTGAATGATGCTGACCTATAACACCCCTTTAAAACAAAATGTACCCCACATAGTTTTATAAATTTGAATTTTTATTGCATAATCCATTTTATCCATCTATTGGGAAGATCAAATTTTGGAGGGGGCTGATTCGACGAACTAATTAGCTGTTAATTAAGACCCTAATGAGGAGTCTCCATTTTCCACTCTAAAAGTGCACAAAAGTGAATGCTGCTGACCTATTACACCCCTTTAAAACAAAATGTACCCCACATAGATTTATAAATTTGAATTTTATTGCATAATCCATTTCATCCATCTATTGGGAAGATCAAATTTTGGAGGGGTCGATTCGACCAACTAATTAGCTGTTAATTAAGACCCCAATGAGGAGTCTCCATTTTCCACTCTAAAAGTGCACAAAAGTGAATGCTGCTGACCTATTACACCCCTTTAAAACAAAATGTACCCCACATAGTTTTATAAATTTGAATTTTTATTGCATAATCCATTTTATCCATCTATTGGGAAGATCAAATTTTGGAGGGGGCCGATTCGGTCCACTAATTAGCTGTTCATTAAGGCCCTATCGAGGAGTCTCCATTTTCCACTCTAAAAGTGCACAAAACTGAATGATGCTGACCTATAACACCCCTTTAAAACAAAATGTACCCCACATAGTTTTATAAATTTGAATTTTTATTGAATAATCCATTTGATCCATCTATTGGGAAGATCAAATTTTGGAGGGGGCCGATTCGACCAACTAATTAGCTGTTAATTAAGACCCTAATGAGGAGTCTCCATTTTCCACTCTAAAAGTGCACAAAAGGGAAAGCTGCTGACCTATAACACCCCTTTAAAACAAAATGTACCCCACATAGTTTTATAAATTTGAATTTTTATTGCATAATCCATTTCGTCCATCTATGGGGAAGATCAAATTTTGGAGGGGGCCAATTCGGTCCACTAATTAGCTGTTCATTAAGGCCCTATCGAGGAGTCTCCATTTTCCACTCTAAAAGTGCACAAAAGGGAATGCTGCTGACCTATTACACCGCTTTAAAACAAAATGTACCCCACATAGTTTTATAAATTTGAATTTTTATTGCATAATCCATTTGATCCATCTATTGGGAAGATCAAATTTTGGAGGGGGCCGATTCGACCAACTAATTAGCTGTTCATTAAGGCCTATCGAGGAGTCTCCATTTTCCACTCTAAAAGTGCACAAAAGGGAAAGCTGCTGACCTATTACACCCCTTTAAAACAAAATGTACCCCACATAGTTTTATAAATTTGAATTTTTATTGCATAATCCATTTCATCCATCTATGGGGAAGATCAAATTTTGGAGGGGGCCGATTCGGTCCACTAATTAGCTGTTAATTAAGGCCCTATCGAGGAGTCTCCATTTTCCACTCTAAAAGTGCACAAAAGGGAATGCTGCTGACCTATTACACCCCTTTAAAACAAAATGTACCCCACATAGTTTTATAAATTTGAATTTTTATTGCATAATCCATTTCATCCATCTATTGGGAAGATCAAATTTTGGAGGGGGCCAATTCGGTCCACTAATTAGCTGTTCATTAAGGCCCTATCGAGGAGTCTCCATTTTCTACTCTAAAAGTGCACAAAACTGAATGATGCTGACCTATAACACTCCTTTAAAACAAAATGTACCCCACATAGTTTTATAAATTTGAATTTTTATTGCATAATCCATTTCATCCATCTATTGGGAAGATCAAATTTTGGAGGGGGCCAATTCGGTCCAATAATTAGCTGTTAATTAAGACCCTAATAAGGAGTCTTCATTTTCCACTCTAAAAGTGGACAAAACTGAATTCTGCTGACCTATAACACTCCTTTAAAACAAAATGTACCCCACATAGTTTTATAAATTTGAATTTTTATTGCATAATCCATTTGATCCATCTATTGGGAAGATCAAATTTTGGAGGGGGCCAATTCGGTCTACTAGTTAGCTGATAACTAAGGCCCTTATGAGGAGTCTCCATTTTCCAATCTAAAAGTGCACAAAAGGGAATGCTGCTGACCTATAACACCCTTTTAAAACAAAATTTGTATTTCATCAATTGGAATATTCTTATTCCACCATTTTCAAGAAGCATACCTCTGATACAGTACTCATTGTATTGTTTGTGTTCGTTACTTATAATCGCTACTAAAGAGAGTAATTTTTTTTACATCAAAATACATACGTCATAAAAAATGGCACTTGACTCCTACTAAAGTAAATGTGCCTTTCGTTACACTTTTGAAACTTTCGTTATCACTATGTAATTAGTCTTTTTCATCTTTAAATCTTCATAAAGTTGGATTGGAGAGGCCAAATTTCTTCCCTTGAAAGCCGATTTAAAGCCTCATGAAGATAGAGACACCTTTAAACGTTACAGTGTATAATTCACATATAGTTGGAAGGGTATTAATTATGAATTTGCATAACTAAAAGTAAAACACGTTCTTTGAATGTCGGTGTTCATGAAAACATTTGCATAGGCTGAAACTAATTTCATATAATTAATTTCACAATCAATATTACATCTACGGGACCATCAATTAATACTGTAATGAGACAAAACAGTATCTTTGCACTGTTACAGAACTATAATGTTCAATGTTTCGGTAAACTATGTTTTCTTTGTCAGAAATTACTTTGAGCGAAATTAATACTGTCCATACAATAGACGGAATCAGTAATCCTCATGTGGTTCCATTTTTTATACAGAAAGTGGCTCTGTACAAATACGCCGACATTATTCTGTTATGTCATTGAAACGTTAAAACCAATTAGGCAAATCCAATATTGAAAGTGAAAAGAGAGTGACCACACTTCGTTAAATTGACCGTTATGCCATATTAAAATTATCTCCCAATAATTAATTTAATTCTTCTAATCGATTTGAAAATGTTATATACTGCATTATGTCTTACTATAGTACAAGAAACGTTACATAAAAAACACACAAGCTGATTGGTTAAGTAGCATATATTTATTAAATTACTCATTAACTTGATTGGTTTAATAATCACATGAACATCGTACTCCAACTATGACCAAAAGCCGAGGAATCCTTCATTCATTCCCTCGCTTTGATTTGTGTTCAATTCGATTACTTTTTCTTATTTAGAACAGTGATACTATTATGTTGTCTGTGTTTATATGTGCTTTTTAACTCTGTAGTCAAAGTATTTATGTACTTGTAGTCAAAGTATTTATGTGCTTGTGAATTGCATTTCGCATGCTACACCGGGATCTAAAAACGGAATTTGAATAGTAGATATTTTTTTCGTATTAACACTTCGTTGGAATTTTCATTTATTCCACCAAGGGTTGTGTTTCGTACGATTTCACGTTGATATATGCGCACTTGACAGTCAAACAAATACAAAATTTGTTGACAAAAAAAGAAAACATTATTTTATCTCTATATGGGAAGGATCCGTACAAATTTAACGGAAGAATAATTTTGAGATGCAATGGGAGATGGAGCTAACTTGAAATGTAAATAATGTATACGCATAATGTGCAAACAAAATGCACGGCATTGGGTGCAACACTCGCACCAGTGAAGCTTTCTTGTGTTTCGCTGTTTCGCTAAAAAAAAAAATAGTAATATAAATAATGGAATTGAGGCACGCCTGATAAGTTTCATAATTCTTTTTATCCTTGATCAGATCCTAGGCGGTTTTTAACTTTCTTCTTAAAAGTGGTCTATGATTTTTTTTTTTCATTGAGAAAAAAAAATAATGTGTTACTGTTGACTGTTATTTTTCTGCTACATACACGTTGTTTTAATTGTCATACATGTGCACGGATTTTTGAGTACATGTACAGCCGCGCGTTGTGGTGTAAAGGGACAGACCGTGGCCTGGAATGCGCCCGATTATAGGCTACAAAATGCGTTTGGAACGAAATGATATTAATCGTTAATAACATTTAATAGTAGCTATAGATAAACATCCACTCAGCCATTCCTTAAAAACGGTTGTTCATGTGTTATTCGTGCGAGAACGAATTCTGGGTCCACCTCCCGACATCCAACATCGGGGTTATTCAGTGGTAGTTGTGATTCCCAAAACGAAGGAAACACTTGAACTAAATCATCAAACAAGAAAGTGCAAATACAGCGACAACTATTAATCAACGATGCTTTTCATGACTATCAACGCAGGAGCTCTTACTGATACTGTTAACTGTAACGTTTGCAGTTTGTATGTTCACTGATTAATGTGAGCTATGAACAATCTACGTAGCTCTGGATCTACGATGTGTGATCGTTTTCAAACTTGGAGGGTGATGTACATCCTAAGTTTGTTAGCATTGTCGTCTCTGATTTGTTTAGATTTCAGGCTGATTTCTTCGGCATACAAGCAGCATAATACTCCGCAACTCGCAAAATCTGTTTGCTGCGTACATACTGCTTGCCTGGCCGAAAAAGACTGCTGATCTTGTAGAACACTTGGATTTTGACACCAATATCTGTTCTTTCTACCATTTTGGAAAAAATGTAAGAAAGCACGTCCATGGTGAACCCTTTTTGGGCGAGTGTCGGAACTGCAACTTAGTGAATCAAAGCACTTGAACTGGTTCTGGATGTTGTCCAAAACATAAAGAGTAAAGTGCCTGTTTTCGAGAAGTAGGAAAAACATGATGTCGCAAAATTTGTCACCGTCAATACATGCTTTTGAGACTGATCGATATGTTTGAGGTGTTGGCTGCTTGTTAATGATCTGCAAGGTTTCGTGGCAGTGCAAGGCCCATAACTTCACTTGATCTACATCTGCATTTACGATTTCGCACAGTTGACTGAGAAAAAAAAAATCAACGAAAGCTCCACTTAACCAACCAGGACTATAGTTTGGGTAGATATGTTTCAAACGCTTCAACACAGACGATTTGGGGATGTTATTGATCATGGCCAATTGGTGGAAGGATACAAAATCTTTTGTTTTCTCGTCACGTACGGCAACGCTGTGTAATTTTTTTCATCAATGGAGGCCCACAGAAGTTGTACAAATTCCTCTTCCTTTGCACTTACTGTAAACAAGTTGTTGGAGTCAAACGATACTAGTGGAGATGAAATGTTGTCTTCTGTTGACTGAATTTTTTCATAAAAAATAAATACCCCGTCGCGGAAACTCGAATTGTAAAACGAAGAGCAGTAGTCGCTTGAACGTTGCCGTCATTGAACTCTATGATTTTGTTATGATCTAATGGATCCCTGACAAACTTTCCAACGATTGGCCTTCGTGAACGTAATTCGTAAACGGCAGGAGTGTTCTTCAGGCAGAATTGTGACGGATCAATTATAACATTTGGAGTGACGTCTGTTGTGATTTTCGTCCGTTTCCCCCCAATATTACGAAATCGCAACAACTGCACTACCAATAAAGTGGGACAGTTGACAATTCGAGACACTATCATCTTTGTACACTGGTCTTGCTCACACATATCACATTTAAGACCCTTCACAATTTCATCATCAAAACATTTTGGCAAACAATTACTGAGGCTCAAATTTCGAACAGGAACAGTTAATATGCCAGATGTCGAATCTTCAACAACCGTATTGCCGTTGCAGTTGAGACACATTGAGATCTATGAAATCTCAATTTCATTGATCAAGCAAGACTCACCAAAAAAGGGTACCATAAGCTGTTGATAAAATTCTGCAGCGTCCTGTTGCTGGTTGCAGCTGATGTTCATTTGAACGGCAGACTCTGTGATCGGACGGTACGGAAAGGTACCGGTTGTGATGTCTCAGTTGATAATTTATGAAAAAAAATCTATTAACTGTCGCAGTCAACTTAGCTGAACCAATGAAAGGCTTGAGAGCCTGAACAGTTGCAATCAATCCACCAACAGGATACGCTATCATTTATGATGCCTCTTGGTAAAGTCGGGGCCCGTTGATTGGCCGTATTGAAATCTCGTGTATCTTTGTTGCTTTTCAAACCATTTTGAGGAAGGGTAGATTTCTTTCACTTCGGAGGGGAGACTTGAATATCTTCTTCATCATCTGAATTGAGGACAGGCACTTCTGGTTTTCTGGGACGTTTTTGTTTAGACTTCTCTTTGAACTGTAATCCTGTTGTCGGGGGTGTGAGGTAAACTCCTTTTTTAGCTGGTGTGCTGGTTTGTACGCGCTTGCGCCATATTTCATTTGACAGTTTTACAGACTTCTTGGGGATTTTCTTTTTACTTACACAAAATGCCTCGCAGAATTCCCTTTGCAAGGGTAACATATCACGTTCGTAATTTATCACAAAATCAGAAATTCTTCTCGATCTATTGTGATTCATTTTCGCTCTTTTTACCTCCTGCATACTCTTTTCCACTATACCCTGTGTGCGGTTATGGGATGTGATGTTTTGATATCCCGATTTTCCCAGTGACCTGTACATTTTTGAGTAATTACGGTATGCAACTGAAGTACCGTGTCTGCCCAAATCGTGAATCAAAAGCCCCGACCAGTTAGGAATGTTTGGCAAGGAGTACTCAAGTAAATAACTCATGTACTCTTTTCCAAAATACGCATTTTTATTTAATTGTGACAAACCCTTTACGGTCATATTATGCTTGATCAAGCGGCGGATTGCATTTTCCACCACCCTTTGAAAATGAATACGAAAGGGCGAAGTTGGTGCTTTAGCCACACGTTCATTCTGTGATATACATGTATTTAGCTGAGGCAAATCATTTTCATTCCCCAAGTCAACGCATTGATCGAAGTCATTACCGCAATTGCCGTCTTCATCATCATCTTCTCCAAACAAAACCTCTCCTAATTTCTCTTCGTCGTTTTCAATTTGTCATAGTGTTGTCTCACTAAGTCCGTTGTGAATTTTGAGTGTGTAATGATTGTCAATGATTCTATGATGTCATCAATGTCTTTCATATTAGTTGACTGTACAAGCAACCCAATCCAATACATCGCATCACGAAAATTTTGCGGATATTACTTACGGCAATTTCTGGACGCGTTTTTTATAAAGCGACTTGCACAACAATGTATAATTGTCTTCTTGAAATCATTGTTTGCGGCAGACCCAGTCACGATTTTGTAACACCGATTAAGGTATTCTGTGCCAGTCTCACAGTTAAAGGCCCTCAAACTTGCCAACAAAAGTGTCGAGCTATCGGTTATAACGACCATCTTGGATTTCTGAGTCAAAATGATGTCATCAAGTCAAACTGATGTCGGAATCCGAATCCTCGTCGTCCACTTACACGAAAAAAGTGTTTTCATACAGGATTCCAGGTGCTCTGGTTAAAAGTTGATTTTGCAAGATGGCGCTGCCAGCCATCTCAAATTTCGCCCTCTAGCGAAAAATGCCGGGATTTTTGGGAGGGACCTTGGGGCTAATTTCTTTATGGTTCATAGAAGTCAAATCCTTTGTCAAAACATCTCTCTTTTTTTGCCAGAGAATGGTCATGGAACTTAGGTTTTTGACATTAAAAGTGAAATTGAAATTGAAACAGCAATCGAATTTACAATTGATATTGAACTTGAAAGTGATATTGACAGTGAAATTGACATTGAAATTGAAAAAGGAATTGTACTTGTAATGGAAATTGATCATTAAGTACATGTATAGCAGTCATGCACTTTGTATCGGTTTGTTACGTTACGCGCTACGCCAAGCAATATTAGACCCAGTCAATCAAGGGCGTGTCTACGTTTTGTAGATCTTTGCGCGCCTGGCCGCTGTTGTATTTCACAAACACTGCATCAGAATCGAAAAAAAAACCTTTTAGTACAGGTTAAGTTTGGGAATGAAATGGTGTTAAGATTTAGTAAATTCGACTCCGATTGCGCTGGCGCGCGGCATCCATAAATTTACATTCTTGGATTATATATTAGACGTTCGAACGGAGAAATCCGTGTACAACGGGTAATACTTAAACTAGAAACTAGAAACATTTAAAAAAAAATCGGGGGATATTATAATGCCCCTATTGTTCCTTGATTAGCTGACAAGTTCACTTAACGAAGTCGAATGGACAACTTGTCTAGCTGTATTTGTTTTACCAAGTCGACTTAGTGAAGTCGAAAACAAGATGTATTATCTCACTCGAGATCATGATGACTTGCCAAGATAAAACCTCTCGACAAGTCCACATCGAAGTGTATTTGATGACTTGCCGAGATGAATTATCTCACCAAGTTGACTTATTAGGGCCGATGTGGAGATGATGACATTCAAACTTCGCGTTCAGTAGTGAAATATCCAGAGGTTGAAACCCATGCAGTCCTGCATCAGGGGGGTGGTACCATCCTTCCAGTAGATTCACTGTTCACATACGACGATCATGCACTACACAGGGCGAGTCAAAACAAGCGGAAACCACCGAAACATATTTCGTATTAAAAAAATAATACTTTTAGAGGAAGAAAAATGCTAAAATCGATCAATCCGTTTAAAGAATATCAAGATAAAAACGCATTGACCGGCATAAAATCTGTTTCGTCAAAAAAAAAAAAAAAAACCCAAAAAAACATGTATATTCGGACTGTTTCAAACAACAAATTTAAAGAATATGACACAGAATACCTGTTCCAACCACTGTATACTTAACTGTAGTACACAACATCTTTATTAAAAACCCTGGTTAGGCAAAAAACTGATTTATAAATCAACTCTTTTTATTATACCCTCCTTCAAAAGGACTTTGTTGAATTGTTATGACTTTTAAACTGAGGTTTTATTGCTGCTGATGTTTCGTGCCTGAGCATAGATTTACTCATGCACGTACACGACGGCGAATTAAAAATCTTAAAGCCCATTCTACACTAGGCCTTAACGTCGTCGAAAGTCAAAGCTGTATATGTGACGTTATCCTTGGCGTACTTTGAAGTGAGTTTAGTTCTAAAAAAGAGTGCTCACCGACATATTTATTGCACAATTAAAGTAAAACCACTTGGATTACATGGGCCTACGGTGTTAATATTAATTTAACATGAAAGTGGTGTTGTCCATGTCTGATTTCTTGACATGATATCATTGCTCTTGGCCACTCTCAAAATTGATCTTCCCAATATAAATGAATGAAATGGATTACGCAATAAAAATTCAAATTTATCAACAAATGTGGGGTACTGAAATTAACAGCTAATTAGTGGACCGAATTGGCCCCCTCCAAAATTTGATCTTCCCAATAGATGGATAAAATGGATTATGCAATAAAAATTCAACTTTATAAAACTATGTGGGGTACATTTTGTTTACATTGACTTTTGTGCACTTTTAGAGTGGAAAATGGAGACTCCTCATTAGGGTCTTAATTAACAGCTAATTAGTGGACCGAATTGGCGACCTCCAAAATTTGATCTTCCCAATGGATGGATAAAATGGATTATGCAATAAAAATTCAACTTTATAAAACTATGTGGGGTACATTTTGTTTACATTGACTTTTGTGCACTTTTAGAGTGGAAAATGGAGACTCCTCATTAGGGTCTTAATTAACAGCTAATTAGTGGACCGAATTGGCCCCCTCCAAAATTTGATCTTCCCAATAGATGGATGAAATGGATTATGCAATAAAAATTCAAATTTATAAAACTATGTGGGGTACATTTTGTTTTAAAGGGGTGTAATAGGTCAGCAGCATTGACTTTTGTGCACTTTTAGAGTGGAAAATGGAGACTCCTCGATAGGGCCTTAATTAACAGCTAATTAGTTGGCCGAATCGGCACCCTCCAAAATTTAATCTTCCCAATAGATGGATGAAATGGATTATGCAATAAAAATTCAAATTTATAAAACTATGTGGGTACATTTTGTTTTAAAGGGGTGTTATAGGTCAGCAGCATTCAGTTTTGTGCACTTTTAGAGTGGAAAATGGAGACTCCTCGATAGGGCCTTAATTAACAGCTAATTAGTGGACCGAATTGGCCCCCTCCAAAATTTGATCTTCCCAATAGATGGATCAAATGGATTATGCAATAAAAATTCAAATTTATAAAACTATGTGGGGTACATTTTGTTTTAAAGGGGTGTTATAGGTCAGCAGCATTCAGTTTTGTGCACTTTTAGAGTGGAAAATGGAGACTCCTCGATAGGGCCTAAATTAACAGCTAATTAGTGGACCGAATTGGCCCCCTCCAAAATTTGATCTTTCCAATAGATAGATGAAATGGATTATGCAATAAAACTTCAAATTTATAAAACTATGTGGGGTACATTTTGTTTTAAAGGAGTGTAATAGGTCAGCAGCATTGACTTTTGTGCACTTTTAGAGTGGAAAATGGAGACTGCTCATTAGGGTCTTAATTAACAGCTAATTAGTGGGCCGAATCGGCCCCCTCCAAAATTTGATCTTCCCAATAGATGGATCAAATGGATTATGCAATAAAAATTCAAATTTATAAAACTATGTGGGGTACATTTTGTTTTAAAGGGGTGTAATAGGGCAGCAGCATTGACTTTTGTGCACTTTTAGAGTGGAAAATGGAGACTCCTCATTAGGGTCTTAATTAACAGCTAATTAGTGGACCGAATTGGCCCCCTCCAAAATTTGATCTTCCCAATAGATGGATGAAATGGATTATGCAATAAAAATTCAAATTTATAAAACTATGTGGGGTACATTTTGTTTTAAAGGAGTGTAATAGGTCAGCAGCATTGACTTTTGTGCACTTTTAGAGTGGAAAATGGAGACTGCTCATTAGGGTCTTAATTAACAGCTAATTAGTGGACCGAATTGGCCCCCTCCAAATTTGATCTTCCCAATAGATGGATAGAATGGATTATGCAATAAAAATTCAAATTTATAAAACTATGTGGGGTACATTTTGTTTTAAAGGAGTGTAATAGGTCAGCAGCATTCAGTTTTGTGCACTTTTAGAGTGGAAAATGGAGACTCCTCGATAGGGCCTTAATTAACAGCTAATTAGTGGACCGAATTGGCCCCCTCCAAAATTTGATCTTCCCAATAGATGGATGAAATGGATTATGCAATAAAAATTCAAATTTATAAAACTATGTGGGGTACATTTTGTTTTAAAGGGGTGTTATAGGTCAGCAGCATTCAGTTTTGTGCACTTTTAGAGTGGAAAATGGAGACTCCTCGATAGGGCCTTAATTAACAGCTAATTAGTGGACCGAATTGGCCCCCTCCAAAATATGATCTTCCCAATAGATAGATGAAATGGATTATGCAATAAAAATTCAAATTTATAAAACTATGTGGGGTACATTTTGTTTTAAAGGAGTGTAACAGGTCAGCAGCATTGACTTTTGTGCACTTTTAGAGTGGAAAATGGAGACTGCTCATTAGGGTCTTAATTAACAGCTAATTAGTGGACCGAATTGGCCCCCTCCAAAATTTGATCTTCCCAATAAATGGATGAAATGGATTATGCAATAAAAATTCAAATTTATAAAACTATGTGGGGTACATTTTGTTTTAAAGGGGTGTAATAGGTCAGCAGCTTTCACTTTTATGCACTTTTAGAGTGGAAAATGGAGACTTCTCATTAGGGTCTTAATTAACAGCTAATTAGTGGACCGAATCGGCCCCCTCCAAAATTTGATCTTCCCAATGGATGGATGAAATGAATTATGCAATAAAAATTCAAATTTATAAAACTATGTGGGGTACATTTTGTTTTAAAGGGGTGTTATAGGTCAGCAGCATTCAGTTTTGTGCACTTTTAGAGTGGAAAATGGAGACCCCGCTTTAGGGCCTTAATTAACAGCTAATTAGTGGACCGTATCGGCCCCCTCCAAAATTTGATCTTCCCAATAGATGGATGAAATGGATTATGCAATAAAAATTCAAATTTATAAAACTATGTGGGGTACATTTTGTTTTAAAGGGGTGTAATAGGTCAGCAGCATTCAGTTTTTTGCACTTTTAGAGTGGAAAATGGAGATTCCTCGATAGGGCCTTAATTAACAGCTAATTAGTGGACCGAATCGGCCCCCTCCAAAATGTGATCTTCCCAATGGAGGGGAAAAATGGATTATGCAATAAAAATACAAATTTATAAAACTATGTGGGGTACATTTTGTTTTAAAGGGGTGTTATAGGTCAGCAGCATTCCCTTTTGTGCACTTTTAGAGTGTAAAATGGAGACCCCGCTTTAGGGTCTTAATTAACAGCTAATTAGTGGACCGAATCGGCCCCCTCCAAAATTTGATCTTCCCAATAGATGGATAAAATGGATTATGCAATAAAAATTCAAATTTATAAAAATATGTGGGGTACATTTTGTTTTAAAGGGGTGTTATAGGTCAGCAGCATTCAGTTTTGTGCACTTTTAGAGTGGAAAATGGAGACTGCTCATTAGGGTCTTAATTAACAGCTAATTAGTGGACCGAATTGGCCCCCTCCAAAATTTGATCTTCCCAATAAATGGATGAAATGGATTATGCAATAAAAATTCAAATTTATAAAACTATGTGGGGTACATTTTGTTTTAAAGGGGTGTAATAGGTCAGCAGCTTTCACTTTTATGCACTTTTAGAGTGGAAAATGGAGACTCCTCATTAGGGTCTTAATTAACAGCTAATTAGTTGGCCGAATCGGCCCCCTCCAAAATTTGATCTTCCCAATAGATGGATGAAATGGATTATGCAAAAAAAATTCAAATTTATAAAACTATGTGGGGTACATTTTGTTTTAAAGGAGTGTTATAGGTCAGCAGCATTCAGTTTTGTGCACTTTTAGAGTGGAAAATGGAGACTCCTCGATAGGGCCTTAATTAACAGTTAATTAGTGGACCGAATTGGCCCCCTCCAAAATTTGATCTTCCCAATGGATGGATGAAATGAATTATGCAATAAAAATTCAAATTTATAAAACTATGTGGGGTACATTTTGTTTTAAAGGGGTGTTATAGGTCAGCAGCATTCAGTTTTGTGCACTTTTAGAGTGGAAAATGGAGACTGCTCATTAGGGTCTTAATTAACAGCTAATTAGTGGACCGAATTGGCCCCCTCCAAAATTTGATCTTCCCAATAAATGGATGAAATGGATTATGCAATAAAAATTCAAATTTATAAAACTATGTGGGGTACATTTTGTTTTAAAGGGGTGTAATAGGTCAGCAGCTTTCACTTTTATGCACTTTTAGAGTGGAAAATGGAGACTCCTCATTAGGGTCTTAATTAACAGCTAATTAGTTGGCCGAATCGGCCCCCTCCAAAATTTGATCTTCCCAATAGATGGATGAAATGGATTATGCAATAAAAATACAAATTTATAAAACTATGTGGGGTACATTTTGTTTTAAAGGGGTGTTATAGGTCAGCAGCATTCAGTTTTGTGCACTTTTAGAGTGGAAAATGGAGACCCCGCTTTAGGGCCTTAATTAACAGCTAATTAGTGGACCGTATCGGCCCCCTCCAAAATTTGATCTTTCCAATAGATGGATAAAATGGATTATGCAATAAAAATTCAAATTTATAAAACTATGTGGGGTACATTTTGTTTTAAAGGAGTGTTATAGGTCAGCAGCATTCAGTTTTGTGCACTTTTAGAGTGGAAAATGGAGACTCCTCGATAGGGCCTTCATTAACAGCTAATTAGTGAACCGAATTGGCCCCCTCCAAAATTTGATCTTCCCAATAGATGGATGAAATGGATTATGCAATAAAAATTCAAATTTATAAAACTATGTGGGGTACATTTTGTTTTAAAGGGGTGTTATAGGTCAGCAGCATTCACTTTTTTGCACTTTTAGAGTGGAAAATGGAGACTCCTCATTAGGGCCTTAATTAACAGCTAATTAGTAGACCGAATCGGCCCCCTCCAAAATTTGATCTTCCCAATAGATGGATAAAATGGATTATGCAATAAAAATTCAAATTTATAAAACTATGTGGGGTACATTTTGTTTTAAAGGGGTGTTATAGGTCAGCAGCATTCCCTTTTGTGCACTTTTAGAGTGGAAAATGGAGACCCCGCTTTAGGGCCTTAATTAACAGCTAATTAGTGGACCGAATCGGCCCCCTCCAAAATTTGATCTTCCCAATAGATGGATGAAATGGATTATGCAATAAAAATTCAAATTTATAAAACTATGTGGGGTACATTTTGTTTTAAAGGAGTGTTATAGGTCAGCAGCATTCAGTTTTGTGCACTTTTAGAGTGGAAAATGGAGACTCCTCGATAGGGCCTTAATTAACAGCTAATTAGTGGACCGAATTGGCCCCCTCCAAAATTTGATCTTCCCAATAGATGGATGAAATGGATTATGCAATAAAAATTCAAATTTATAAAACTATGTGGGGTACATTTTGTTTTAAAGGGGTGTTATAGGTCAGCAGAATTCCCTTTTGTGCACTTTTAGAGTGGAAAATGGAGACTCCTCATTAGGGCCTTAATTATCAGCTAATTAGTGGACCAAATTGGCCCCTTCCAAAATATGACGTGCCCAATAGAAGGTTCGGTTAGATGAAAGCATAAAAAATAGTACATTTATCGTATAACTTTAACATTTCGTTGGGAAAGTCCAAGAAATCCTTTCACTACAAACAGAGAGGCAACCACCTTTTACTGTATGTGTTTGAGATTTTGATACCGCGGTTGAGAACGCGGCTAAGAACGCGGCTAGGTTTTGGGCCCATAACGCGGCTAAGTTTAGTTTGGTGGGACCCGACTACTCAAGTGATACTGCTTTATTTGCTTACATCGCCGCTGCGCTTCAACCACTTTTTTACGTTAAACTTTTCTGGTATTTAAACGGGGTTTACCTTTGTTATTTTCAACGAACGCTTGGCAGTAGTTTGGCATAAGCAGAATATATCATATATTGGACATAAAGATTCTTTTTTTCTCTTGTCCAAGTTTTATAAATCAGTTGGTGAAAAGGAGGTCACGCAAAAAGTGGCTAGCGAGCGTATAATATAGCTTGGATTACCCTCTGCACCGCGCCGCCCCGCTGCCCCGTCGCCCCGCGCACCGCCGCCCCGCCGCACCGCCGCACCGATCAGTGTGGCACTGTCACATGACACAGTCCACTCACGTGACAAGGCACGGTGTTTGTTTATGTTGTTTACGAAGACAGGCCTGCTTATACCTCGTTTACTGATCCAATTTAAATCGGTGGCATCGAGAATAAGTCAGAGCAGGAGGATGGCAGGTAACTTCACACATGAACTTTTGTAATTTTAATTATTAATAGGCCTTTAACCTATGCTAATCATGTTATTATTGATGTATCAGACAAAATCACAAATATTATGAGAGAAATTAAGTTACAACAATTTTGCCTCCATGTTTATGTTGGGCGCAATCGGTCAGTCTGCGAGATGGGTCGATCGCGCTGTGCTGTCCAACTTTACCCTTTTTTCAGTCCAAATTTTGTTTGCTATTGGTTCCATGTTCATGAATGGGTGCAGGCCAGCTGAGACTGGTTCCCTTAGCTTACAATTTTCAGGCATCTATAATTTGATCCATTTTATATTTAGTGGAGTTCCTTTCTGAAAATTACAGCAAAAGTCAATGATGTACATTCCCTTTAAGCTTTACCTTGCATTATTGTGCATTGTACCGTGCACTGCTCCAATGTGTGTAAAAGCATGGGGCAAAAAGTGAGTCGAGGATTTTTAATGATTGAGGCAGTGGTGACCACTCCACTGAATAAATTCAAGAAATATATGGGTGATTTTGGAGGATTGAGGCTGTATCCATTTTTTTTACGGTGGCAATTGGAGGAATTTGAAGGATTGAGGATGGTTCTTAGCAAAAAGGGTTGGCGGTTAGGGTTTTTCCCTAAACAACAGAATTGTTCGGGCAGAAACTAACAAAAACGAAAATAAAATGAATAAAATATGGGCAGGCATAAACTTGTCCAGCAATTCATATTGTCACATTGTGTGTTTTAAAACATTGATGCTATCATGCTGTCGACTGAAGTCCACTTTTTATCCTTCACAACCAGAATTGACATCAGCACAAGTGGAAGCTTTCAAAACGGACTTTGAGTCTGACCCCAAGAACAAGTTGGCGCAAAATGTTGCCTGGAAGTTTGACCCACTGGAGGTGTGTGTGGATCCCAGGCTACTGCAGGAGGCTCATCATGCCTTCAAACACAAGGTTTGTAGATCCCCCCCCCCCCTTTCAAAACGTTCAAACAGTCGAGCACAAAGCTGCCATCAAACAGTGGCCTCGTGGTCTAGAGCAGTGAACTCGTGGTTTGCGGGTAATTCTGCAGGTTGTGGGTTCGAGTCCAGCCTGGGGTCGTGGTGCGTGTGCCCTTGGGCAAGGCACTTTGTCACTCATTGCTTCTCTCCACCCAGGAGTAAATGGGTACCTGTGAGGGCAGAGATGGTTATGTGATTGATTCTAGCTGCCTTGTGCCGAAATGGCTGCATCAAGCTGTATACTCCCCAGGGAGCTGAGATAGTATTTGGAATGTTTCATTGGCCCAATGATCAAGGGTAATAATAATGTAAAGCGCTTTGATCGTGGTTAAAAGCAATATAATAAGAACCTGTTATTATTTTATAATATGCGAGATTCACCCTTGGAAATGTATAAAAATTGTCTTATTTTTATAGATTCCAGATGCCAAGCCAATGACTAATCAGAAGAACAGCGGTCGGTGCTGGATCTTTGCTTGTCTCAACGTTATCAGGATCCCCATGATGAAGAAATTCAACGTGGAGGACCTAGAGTTCAGCCAGTCCTTCCTCTTCTTCTGGGACAAGGTAGAAGACTGTTCCACCTTGCAATTTATTCTTTATCTGTGGGATTCAAGTCCAACCAAGCAGACACATGGATATCTCAATAGTTGACTGGAGTTTTATGTTTTATTTGGCCAATAATGACTTGAATAAAGGGAATATACAACATTTGCTTTTATTTCAATTTCCGGAGATGGATGAATTTCGGGGTCAGTGTTTTATAGCAAATGTTGATACGCTGACCTGTTTACAGTTATGTGCTCGTAATTGCTGGGAAAACCAAGAAAACGGTGTTGTTTTTTTAGTCTGGTTCTTTAACCCTACCTCTGATGAAATGGAGCAGTTTATAGATTGTCAGGTCAGGGAACCAGACTAGAAGGCGTGCACTTGTTCATGCATGTGCAACCAATTGCAAACAAAATGTGGACTAACTACGTTTGGTAAATTGGGGGCAGTATTAACAAAAAAAAGTCAGTTTTTTTCCAACGATGGTCGGCTGACCATCGTTGGAAATTGATGCAAAATTCCACTTTTCTTGAAAATGACAGCACACCAGGTGTCATGATTTCACAGGATGCTTGAGACTATTATTCATGAACAGTCCAGTAAGCCTATTTTAGACTAGGAGGCTTGCACTTGTTCATGCATGTGCAACTGATTGCAAACAAAAACACTGAGATAAGTATGGTAATTTCATTTCCTTATCTCACCCCTAACCCCTTTCTGCTTGCCCCATCTAGGTCGAGAGGATGAACTATTTCCTCCACACCTTTGTGGAGGTCTTCCGCCGCGGCGAGCCAGTAGAGGGCAGGCTTGTCAGCTTCCTGCTGCAGGATCCGACCTGCGACGGGGGCCAGTGGGACATGCTGATCAACCTGGTTGACAAGTACGGCCTGGTGCCCAAGAAGTGTTTCCCCGAGTCGCACACCTCCTGCGCCTCACGACGGATGAATCTCACTCTCAAGAGCAAGGTTAACGCTAACTCCCTTGGCAATATTTACTCAATTGTTTGGTCAATTTTGAATTTTTTGGTTGTGCAGATTTTCCTTATCTTTGGCCTCAACCCCTATGAGTTTCATTTAATTTCAGTCGCATTTTTGGACACTGTGACCAACTTTCTTGCCTTAATCTATTTCAGTGCCGTGTTATGTAAGCTGTGTAAAATCCTGCATGTTGTGAGAAAAAAAGGCTGATGTTGTTTGTGATTCGAATCATTTGCCCTTGAGCAGTAAACTGAAGTCTTGCCATGATGACTGATAGCCAGGCAAATGATTCCAATCCAAACTGCAGCCCTTTTCACGCCTTCATATCCTGTAGTCAGGACATCTTGGGTTATGTAGATTGATTTTGTTAGTGAAATACTTTTTGTTTTAGTGATTTAACTGAGGACTTCTTTTCCTAGGTGCGGGGATATGCTAAAGAACTTCAAGCAATGGTCCATCGCAAAGCCACTGATGAGGAGATTAACAAAGAAATCAATAGGATGGTTGGAGAGGTATGTATCAAGTGTATGTATTTATTGTTTCACACTTTCAAATTGGTGTACTGTCAATGAGAATTAAGCCATGTTCAAATCAATTGGCTACGGCTGAATATAACACGTGAACCTATGGAAGCCACTGGCTAGCCACTGAAGCCACTTCCCATAGACTCGTGTATTGCTGGCCATAGCCAACTGATTCACACACGGCATTTGTTATTTCTGTAACTGTTCCCTTTAATGTAATAGCCATAGAGTTACATCTACAGCGTGTACCCATAAACATTGCGTACAAAGAAATCGCTGATTTTCTCAAAAGTTGGTCATACTGGCTAATCAAATTTTATAGCATTTTCAAGCCTATGGTCTTGTTTACAATTGGTGAAAAAATCAAGAAAATCCAACGATGCAAACCAGAGATATCTTTGATTTGGTAAGGCTATGTATTTTTCGACCTGCACAATGTAATTTCCACACTAAGTATTTGCTTGTATATATACCAATTATTGGGTTATTGGTATGTGTTACGCAGTGCTTGAAATATTGCATGGCCTTTATGTAAAAAGATTTCATTTGTAAATAAATAAAAGAAGAAACAACATAGCTAGAGGGTGTTTATTTGATTGTTCCTCGAAGAGGACTATTCAAAGGCACGTGGTAACTGCTCTAATTGCAAATTACTCGAGTGTCAATGTTGTATAGATCCTTTTGACATTCTTTGTTAACATGCTTAACTCATTGTGCAGGAGGAAAATAATATAGCCTTACAAAATCAACGATATCTCTGGTTTTCATTGATGGATTTTCTTGATTTTTTCACCAATTATAAACAAGACCATAGGCTTTAAAATAATACAAAATCTGATTAGCTAGTATGACCACCTTTTGAGCAAATCAGTGACTTCTTCATGCACATTGTTTTGTAGCGAACGTATACATAAAAAGCACCAGGCAACGCGAGGAACTTGACCGGGGCCCGCGACGCTGCTAACCGTATAACATTAGTTCTGGACACGGTCGACCACATCCACTGCCGTGATGCGTTATGCGTGCCGTACGCGTATAATTCGAAAACAACCTGACGATTTGTCGTCTCTGTGGACTGAATATTCACCAGAATAACGTTTGAGATTGTCTGTAAATCACGAAGAAAGTTGCGGTAGGACTGTTGATGCTCATCTAAAAATGTTATAATGAACATAATACTTTGAGTCCGTGGATAAAACACAGCTGTTTTTTTACGCAAACGTCGCAGACCTACCACTCATCAGAGCCGCGTTGCCTGGCGTTTTCAGCTGGCCAGTTGCAGTATCCGTGTTTTCGCTGCATGGTCCTTTTGTCGGGCAGTCGGGGCTCAAATTTATACGGAAGAACAGCTCAGAGGTCACCGTTTCCTTGTACAATATACTCATCCAAAAATTAAGCGATGGGAAGAAATATTAATCTCCGCGAGTCTTTTACAAAATGTTGTTTTTTCACTGCTTGACTGCAAGTCACACGTGCTGAAGGGGTGGGTGTGGGCAGCAGTAAACAGTCGTTGTATAAACGAGTCCTGTTTATTACGTCACGATTGTTTTGATTTTACGAAGAACCCGATGACTGTTGATTTCAATTATGCACTCGCCGACCAACAACTTACTCGATGAATTTCAGTTTTATAAACATATAAACGCACATTAGAAAAGAATGGGAGTTTGTCATTATGCTATATATGGGTCTACTCTACAATATAAAAATATAAAAAACAAAATGATTTTCAGCATTCCACAACCTCTTTAATACTGACATTCGATGAGTGATTTTAGTCAATTTCTAAAAGCTGTCTTTGATCGATAAAGGGCTTTTAATAATTTGCAAGTTAGTGATATGATTATAAAGTTTACACCATCATTCAATCATAGTTGGGTATCGTTTTAATAAGTGTTAGTTTTTTTTAAAATTTATTTACTTTTGGTTCATGCTTGTCTTTTGTTAGGTTTACCGTATATGCGCCATATGCTTAGGCACCCCTCCCTCTACCATCACATGGGAATACCACGACAAGAACAAAGCCTATCACAAGATCGGCCCCATCACTCCTAAGGCATTCTATGAGGAATACATCAAACCAGTCTACGATCTGCAAAATAAGGTAAATATAAACAATTCTATCGATTGAAAATTAGTCTTATCTTAATAATTCTGGTTGTGATACGAACCAAAGTTTGTCAACACTATACATGCAGCCTGACAACAACAAAAAACATGAGGAGGTTGATAATGAAGAAATGTTCGTTAACTTTGTGGGATATCTAACTAAAAAAACCTAATCCATTGAACAAGAGATGTGGAAGAATCACTGAGCGGTGTTTAAACCTTTAGTCACTGTAGCACCCCAAACTGCCCTGCTTATTACTCACTGTGGCGCCTGAAACCACCCTGCCTGTTACTTACTGTAGCACCCCAAACTGCCCTGCTTATTACTCACTGTGGCGCCTGAAACCACCCTGCCTGTTACTTACTGTAGCACCCCAAACTGCCCTGCTTATTACTCACTGTGGCGCCTGAAACCACCCTGCCTGTTACTTACTGTAGCACCCCAAACTGCCCTGCCTATTACTCACTGTGGCGCCTGAAACCACCCTGCCTGTTACTTACTGTAGCGCCTGAAACTGCCCTGCTTATTACTCACTGTAGCGCCTGAAACCACCCTGCCTGTTACTTACTGTAGCACCCCAAACTGCCCTGCTTATTACTCACTGTGGCGCCTGAAACCACCCTGCCTGTTACTTACTGTAGCACCCCAAACTGCCCTGCTTATTACTCACTGTGGCGCCTGAAACCACCCTGCCTGTTACTTACTGTAGCACCCCAAACTGCCCTGCCTATTACTCACTGTGGCGCCTGAAACCACCCTGCCTGTTACTTACTGTAGCACCCCAAACTGCCCTGCCTATTACTCACTGTGGCGCCTGAAACCACCCTGCCTGTTACTTACTGTAGCACCCCAAACTGCCCTGCTTATTACTCACTGTGGCGCCTGAAACCACCCTGCCTGTTACTTACTGTAGCACCCCAAACTGCCCTGCCTATTACTCACTGTAGCGCCTGAAACCACCCTGCCTGTTACTTACTGTAGCACCCCAAACTGCCCTGCCTATTACTCACTGTAGCGCCTGAAACCACCCTGCCTGTTACTTACTGTAGCACCCCAAACTGCCCTGCCTATTACTCACTGTAGCGCCTGAAACCACCCTGCCTGTTACTTACTGTAGCGCCTGAAACTGCCCTGCCTATTACTCACTGTAGCGCCTGAAACCACCCTGCCTGTTACTTACTGTAGCACCCCAAACTGCCCTGCCTATTACTCACTGTAGCGCCTGAAACCACCCTGCCTGTTACTTACTGTAGCACCCCAAACTGCCCTGCCTATTACTCACTGTAGCGCCTGAAACCACCCTGCCTGTTACTCACTGTAGCGCCTGAAACTGCCCTGCCTATTACTCACTGTAGCGCCTGAAACCACCCTGCCTGTTACTTACTGTAGCACCCCAAACTGCCCTGCCTATTACTCACTGTAGCGCCTGAAACCACCCTGCCTGTTACTTACTGTAGCGCCTGAAACTGCCATGCCTTTTACTCACCGAAAATGGTCTGAGCACTCTTATGGTTTATTGATTCTTCAGTTATGGGTTAAACAGAGATTAAAACAAGTGTCTGGCTACCGACCAATAGGAATACTGTCCAAATATGTATTGCCCCAGTCACTACCTTTCTTGTCATACTTTTCTTGTTCACTCCCAATTTTCTGGAAAGGTCCACTTTAATACACCCCTGTTTCAGGCTTTGCTCATACCACCAATCTATCCAGATACATTTGTAATCTCTAATTTCCGTGACAACTTATTGTAAAGCAAATGTAATGTGGCCCACTTACTGCCATGATCTATTCACATGGGTAGTGCTTACACTAGAGTTGACCCTGCTAACTGGTTGAACAAAAGTGATTCAACGAGAGCTTTAACCCTAACCCCCTAGGCCCTTGTTGCTTACAGCCATCCTCAATCCTCCAAAATCCTCCAAAATTGTTCAACTCCGCCTAAATTTTTCAAAATTGTCAGACAGTCCTGCCTCAAAATGCATTCATCCTCAATCCTCCAAAATCCTCCTCATCCCAAAACTTTGCACTCGTGTTTAAATGAAGGATAACCAACGCCAAATCCTTCAAAATCATGAGACAGTCCTGCCTCAAAATGCATTCATCCTCAATCCTCCAAAATCCTCTTGTGCTTCATTCACCATTCATCCTCAATCCTCCAAAATCCTCATGTGCTTCAATCACCATTCATCCTCAATCCTCCAGAATCCTCATTTGATTCAATCACCATTCATCCTCAATCCTCTAGAATCCTCCAAAACCGCCAGGAGGATTTTGGAGGAGTGAGGTGGGTTAGGGTTAAAGTAGACGCCACTGCTCCTTTGGATAGGGCAGCACTGTCTCTGACCAATTTTTCAGTCTTTGCCTTTCTAACAAGGCCTTTGTACTGACATTTTGTTTCCCCCAGGTTTGCCTAGTCAATGATCCACGGCCCAGCAGCCCGTACGGCAAGGCATTAACCGTCGAGTTCCTAGGGAACATGGTCGGTGGACGCAAGACTATATACAACAACCAGCCTGTGCATGTACTCAAGAAACTCTCGCTAGAGATGATCAAATCAGGAGAGGTACTCAACACACAAAAATTAAAATCTCGATTTCTTATTTGAAACGTTCAGTCAAATATTTATTTGTTTCATCACTTACAAAGCATTTGTGAATTGTTGCAAAGTTTTGTGAAGTGAAGTTAAGTCATGATTTCTGTCAAGTTATTTTGAGACTAGGGAAATGTAATGAATGATTATTGAAACAATAACATTCTACATTCTTAAAAACCTTTTTTCTTTTTGCAAATATGATCCAGAAGCAGCAAGCTAAGCCACACCTTAATTGCCAAAGTACAGAATTTTACTTGTTTAGCAATACCATGATGTAAAGCAGTTACTATAAGCTAAGTGTATTTCCAATACACTTACTCAGTTTTGGTATATTGAGTTCTTCTAACAGCCTTAAATGATGCGGAATAAATAATAAAGTTCATGATATTTGTTCCATAATGTTATAATTGTACGTGTAGTACATGCGTTTATATCTGCATGACATTGTCGTTCACATCAACTGTCTGCACATGTCCGAAATAGTTTTAAGTATAGGGCTTTGCAAGTAACTGTTACAACTTGGGAACAGTCAGAAAGTATATTATTTTGTACTAAAATTGTATCTCTTTTCTCTGTTTTATCTAGCCCGTGTGGTTTGGCTGTGATGTCGGTAAACATTTCAGTGGCAAAACTGGACATCTCGACACGAGAATGTAAGTAGACCATGTCTCATTTTCTTCAGCAACTATCAGCATAACTCGCCACAGTTTTTGGGAGGCACGTTGTGAGGAGGCACAATTCCTTACAGCTCTTTAGGGTTTTTATTTTGTTCTCCACAGACTCAACTACGACCTTGTATTCGGCGTGTCGATGCTGGATCTGGGCAAATCCGACAGGCTGATCTTTGGGGAATCCCTCATGACCCATGCAATGGCTCTGACGGGGGTCACCACCGAGGTAAATATCATCAGAATATCATCTTAGGAATAGGTTGGTTGCGGTACCCACTGCTATATCAGATTCGAACCACCCAGCCGACCCCGGCAAGCTCAGTTGTCGATTGGTAAGACGTCTGCACTAGAAAGCAGGAGGTCGTGGGTTTGAGTCCCACCTCAGTAGTTGTGAATTTCTTCTCACAATCGCTCGGGACAGCACCGAGCATAAAGTGTGTATAAAAAAATATGTTGGTAAAGGGCAAAACCAAATATTGAATTCTTATACATCGCCCCGATGCAAATTCCATTTTGGGAACGATATCAACTTCCCAAATGAGGCCACTGTACTGCCCCTAACTGCCCTATTACTCCCTATCCTGCCCATAACCACCCCGGATTCATCAGGCAATTCATACAGGTTGTACAGTGTTGTACATGCGGTAATAGGTAAATGACAGGTTTTCTTTTCACCAATGTAGTAATTATGCACTATTTATGCACAGCTATTTTCAAGAGCTTAAGAGAAAAACTTCTCAGGCTCAATAATACGAGTATTTATATAGCGCTTTAAACAAGATCAAAGCGTTTGACAAAGAAAAATAAAGATATCGAAAACCTGTTACGCATGCGTGTGACACATTTCCACCAGTGACTGCTCCACACATTCTAAAATTTGTATCCTCGTGTAGTAAAGTGTTCAATTTTGAAAGTGAAGTTTCAAAATGCTCTTATTTTAACCAGAATTAGTTTCCTTGGCTGAAATTTGGACTTGATATCCCTTTTCTAAAACTCTTCCATTTGCGACGGATCAACCCACCTTGGAAATTCCTAGTTTTTGAGTAAAACCCATATGTCTATTTCGTGAAAACCTTGTGGAGACCTATTCATCTATAGAAATTGCCCTGTGGAGACCTTTACAATGTTTTGTTCCCTATTGTGTGCGTGTCTCCACAAAGATACGAATTTGTGGTCACAAGCACAGTCTGTGGTGGCTGACCCAGGTGAGCCCTGTGAATGACGTCAGAGCTAATGGAACACCAAGGGGATAACCCGAGTCGACCAGTGTGAACTACTCGGAAAGCCTCATAACGAAAACATTAAAAAAGTCATAATTTCTTTTTTATTGAGTTCTGATTTTGAGCCCTCCATTTTCTGCCCATGTTATTCAGTCAGTGCAACACCGTGCACATGCAAACAAAATTATTTGACCAACCTCGTCCCCAGTGCTTACTTTATTTCCAACCGCGTTTCCAATAGTAAACCCTGGATAGGAAACTTTCTTCCTGTATCCTGATTGGATACCGCAATTGGCTAGTAATGGATTTTTATCGTGTACTTGGTGCTATATGTTCACAACGTGCAGTACGTGTTTTCGCGATCATTCGTCCACGCCTTCTCGAAAATACTAATTTCCTTTCCAATTTGCTCATATTAATATGAAATATGATACTGCATGTTGTCTTGATAAGATCGTAACAGTTTGATTTCAAAAATCGTGTTTTCGTAACTCACGCCGTGCTCGCGCTGCTACGAATTGACCCCAGACACCGCATACAAAAACAAACGCTAATGTGTAACGCATATTCAGGCACCAGACTGTTCCTCATTTGCATACGTCTGCAAAAATCTTGCACATGCAAATGATCCAATACCAGGGTGAGAGAGCAGGTAGTGGGGGGCGCGTACTGCTCGACACCCTGGGGACGAGGTTGTTATTTGACTGTTTGGTACTATTTCTTCACCCAAGGAACCAAAAGAGGGCGACACCACCAGTGACTGTACCACCAAATGGAGGGTAGAGAACTCCTGGGGTGAAGACAGAGGGGATAAAGGTCAGTAAAGGGTCAAAGGTCAGTAAAGGGTCAAAGGTCAGTAAGGGTCAAAGGTTAATGGAGTAGCCATGCTGGTTCAGCAGAAACCAGCACTGATCTCCATGTCAGAAATATGGATAGCAGGCAGACAAAATCGCCACAGTGTCTGCACGAAGGCAATTTTCAAGCATTTCAACTGCATAGGTTTCACAAACTGAAAAAACCCTGCCCCTCTCTTTATTTATAATTGCCAGAGACACTTTGGAATTTAGCGAAAATTGAAACTCAGCACCTCACAAGCTGCCCACTAGTGGTAGCCTTGTTGCCATTTTGCAATAGGCTGGTTCCACTCTTACGGTGTCGTTGTGATTTTGTATTCAGGGGCTGGGAATCAGACCTAGTTGCATTATCTTCCTAGTCCTGCATATGATTTGCATACATTAGGAGGAAATCCTGCTAATGTTTCCTAATATATTGCCCACTACCGTTCCCTGCATGCGTAATTTTTTTTCCTAGGAGGGTTAGGGGCAATGTCATGAATAATTCAGTTTTTCCTTTGAATCATTGCAAGACTTAGGATCTCGTTCTATTTTACCCTTAATTTAAAATTATCTCAGTGATAAATTTGGAGAAGAAAAATAGCTGATGAAAATGAGCAGCGACGACGTGGATTCGAACCAGGGATCTTTGTATCCATAGCTCATCTCGCTATCCACTAGGCTACTGTGTGGTAGCTCGACGACAACCGTTCTTTAAAATGCTTTAATGTATTGTAACTAGTTGAGTAACTAACAACAATGCTGTTGATGTCATTGTCCGTTCTCATGGATAAACATGAATTATTCATGACATTGCCCCTAACCCTCCTAGGTATAAAAATTACGCTCCTGCATTCAAAGTCCAAAGGACAATGGAGGGATCGGGAACCAGTCTAGAGTGGGATTAGAACCCGTGTCCTCTAGAGCTCAGTACTGGTGCTCAACCCATAAGGTGTTTTGGTGTCCGGATCCCAGGTTCAAAACCTTCTCCAGTCGGTTTGTTTGATCAACCATGGCCAAGTTCGCGCAAGGACTATACTTGACCAATGGTTAACTAACGTTTGCCCGAACTCTGTCTAGTCGACGGCGGTCGACTACGCTAGTCGACTATTTGGAACCAGCCTACTGGGGTTGGTTGCTTCGCTGGTAACCAATAGCCGTGCGCATTCATAACGCTAGCAGAGAGCCAGGATCCAGAAGTTTTGCGATGACATTTTGACCAGCGTTTGACTAGAGACGTTCGCACGTTGCTATCAGTGCGCAGGCGTAAGGTACGTCACAAATCAAAATCAACCACTAGTCGACTAATGGTCCTTGCCCGAACTTGGCCCATGTTTAATAGAGAGCCTAGTCAGTTTCCCTTTGTGGTTTATTTGATAAAAAATAAAGAAGATTTTCTCTTCTGATATTTCGTTTATTTTCTTGTCTTGTCTCCAAGGCTACCTGCTGATGACAGACGACTGGTTCTCGGAGTTTGTCTACGAGGTCGTCGTGGACAAGAAGTTTGTGTCTCAAGAAGTCATGGAGGTCTTTGATCAGGAGCCGCAGGTTCTACCGGCGTGGGATCCCATGGGGGCGCTAGCATAGAGGGCTATGGCTTAGGGCTATGGCTTAGGCCATGTCAGAATCAGATAGTTATGGCTGTGGCTTCTGTTTTTTGCCATTGGCGTGCTATGGTGAAAAGCCATAGCCATTGATAACAATGTCTGTTTCAGTGAATAGCCGTAGATATATAGACAATCAGACCCATTTCAAACTAATATAAGTAGAGTAGCGGATCCATTATCTTTCAACTGGGGGCGACAGGTGTAGCCCCATCCCTACCTCTTCCTTCACCCACCGAGTATTCCATTTAGCCCCTCGGTATAATTATACTTCTATAACATGTTTTTCTATAAAATGGGTGATATCCATTTTTATTATGGAAATATTGGCCAAAAAATATGTTGCCCAAGCGTATTTCCAAACTTCTTTTCTCACATGGTAAAGTTTACTAAAATTCCCAACAACAAAAATCAAGGTCCTGCAAATTTGATTCTTTTTACGTGCACGCACCCACAAATGTTGGTCTCCAACATCTTCCTGGTCTTAGACTCCAGGAATTAAGTAAGATTTGAGGCTTTGCATGGTGGAGATACTAAATAATGAAAGGTTTGCGGAAACACCATGTGCGAATAATTTCTCAACTAAGAGAATGGTTCTGAAAAGAACCAGAGGTATAAACTCTGGTTATATACATCTGGTTCTTTTCAGAACCATTCTCTTAGTTGAGAAATTATTCGCACATGGTGTTTCCGCAAACCTTTCATTACTCCAGGAATTGTAGATGGCAAGGAGTTTATACAACGAATAGGCCTGAAATGTAATGATGCTATGTTTTCTTTACATTCATATTTTCTAACGGGAGCCAGGTTAGAGACCAAGGGGTAACCCCCCCTCCCAACCCCCAGTGTTCCTGTACCCTATGCACACTCTCGACTTTTGTTACTGAACACATCTCCCCAGATATCTCAACAGAATTCTTGAGACTTTGGTAATAATGTGTATCCACCAATATTGGTGCTCAAGGCGCTACTGTAAATTACAATAGTTGTGAAGCACTATGACATTGTTGATATGATGGAAAGCGCTATATAAGCAGTACAGTTATACTATTTTTAAATTTTTTTTTGACATGATAAGCCTGGTTCAGTTGAACATATTTCAACTCGGGCGAGTTTCGTAGGGAATGTTTCATGACGTCAAATTTGCATTCGTGTGAAGTATGAATCGGGCTTCACACTGATCATTGGGCCAATGAAACATTCCAAATACCATCTCAGCTCCCTGGGGAGTATGCAGCTCGATACAGCCATTTTGACCCAAAGCGGCTAGAATCAATCACAATAACCATCTCTGCCCTCGCAGTAAACACGACGACCAACACAAAAGAGGGCGAGTTCTCTCGGTCCCATATCCCATAAGAAAGCTCACCATGTAAACGAAGCACAACGTCATTGTTTCAAGCCCATAGGTTGTATGCACTCCTTTACCATTTACATGTGCAAGCAATTGGACATGCATGTTCACCACATGCGCAAGGTCTAATTAAAGATGCGTTACCCAAGCTATTTTCAAGTTAAACCTCAAGAAAATAGATTTGTTTTTTCAATTGCTATTTTCCTAGCAATATTAAAGTTATTCGCTTTTCGATGAGACATCGAACAAACAAAAAACTAACTACTTTTAGTTACTGAATTATTTCTTAGGCTCTTGCAGGGCGAGTTTATTTGTGCGCAAAGTGAAGTTCTTTTTTTTTTCAGAGGTTCGTAGACGCCCCAAATCGGCATACAGTTTCGTTAAAACATACAAACAGAAAATTTGTTTCGTGAAAAAAATTCATTTTTTGAAGAGCATCTTAATTTAACAGGATCTATGGAGGAAACGCAGTTTTGTTGAGTGCACACTAGCCCATTATGTAAGGGAATACAAAGCTGTTGAAAACTGCCGTTTCACAAAATAGCCTGAAACATTGGAATCATATTTCACTGATATTTTGTTATCCTAATTGAATCTAAATATGCAAACCAACATTTTCCTGCATTTACCCTCCATTATTAAGCACCATTATTTTACACAGATTTCAGGGAATGCAACGAAATAAAAAAAAAAAAAGCTGAAGTTTAACATTTATGTTCAAACGATCAGTACTGTATTGTCAGTTTTAGCCGTATTTTAAACCAGATTTCATGTTAATCTCCGGTATTATGAGGAATGTTTTATTGTAACAAAAACATTTGATTGTCTCCAAATTCCATAAATCACAGATCTGTCTGAGGAGTCTAGATTTTGTAGTTTAGAATAAGTTTTAATAAAATTCTGCTTTTACAAATCAACTCGGTCTTTATCTAATTTCGTTGTATTTACATCAATACCATATTATTATAATGAACAAAAATAATAGCCACTTTTGACTTTTCAGGTCTGCCACGAACATGATTTGCAAGCTCAGTATAAAAATTGGGGTGGATGAACATTTGGGGGAAAGAATGTTGCAACCTGACGCCACTTTATTCTTCATATATCATCTCATTGAAGGTCAGTCATTGCAAAAATGTTGATAAGACATGAATCTGGAACTGAGAAAAATTTTCAATTTTGTTAGGAAATACTTAGAAAATTTTCTTGACTCTCCATAGACTTTGTACACAACCGCTGAAGTGGCGTCTGGATACTACATTCTTTCCCATTGGGCTCCAACCGCAGATGATCCATTTATAAATGTCGAAGGCCTATAGAAATACAGCTAACACAAGAGGGATCAGGTGGCCATAGCGGTATTTTCCTCAGTCGATTTCAAGAAAAACAGTGCATGACTTCGCCATGCAGAGGATTTATGCAGATTTGGTGCACAGCTGCGCAATAAACTTCAAATTGATTTCACGGCACCTGGCATAGCTGCACAACGTTTTAAACAATTTAAGCATCTTGGACAAGGACAATTTCACCTTTTACGACACCTGTTTGTGTGTACAATTTCTGTTCGGTCACAAAACAGTTGTCGACCTCCGCCTGCCATTTTAACCCCATGCGCACGGGAAGCGGTCATGGCTGCGGCCGCTAATCCTCATTGGAATGCAGTTGCCAGCTGTGGTATGCCGTGGCACAAGGCTAGTGGGTAGTTCCACAGCTGCTGCTTTTGTGCAGTCCCGCTACCACACAAAGGCTGTGCAGTCATACGGGCCACTTGCTCTATGTGTGGAGGAATGTCCCCATTACACCCCGTCCTTAAGGGGTTAAAACCAATTTTTTTTTTGTCCAACTTTCTTCGGACTCTTACAGCAACTCTAACAATTCCGCTACGGGTTAAAAAAAGTCATCCATGTCCTTCAAAAACAAATCTGCAGGTTTCTGGTATCAACCTTGATAAGTTGAGCAATTACAGGCTCCACGACGATCACGATTACTCGTCAGTCCATTTTCAGTCGCAGCGGCACAACTTACGCTACCTTAATAAGTCCCTAACCGCCCTGAATCCTCCAAAATCCTTTGTGCAAATTGGAGGAATTTGCAGGATTGAGGTTACATGGCAAAAGTGGGTTGCTGATTTCGGAGTACGCACTGTGTCAAGGTCTTGGGCCGGACCTTATGTTGTTTATGCTCAGCCGTGCATAAATTTAGCCCTTGATTATACTTGACATCCTCCGCACTGCTCCAGGATGTCACTGCCTCTGCCTCAGCCTATTGACAGTCATAGCCGGAGGATTTTGCAGGATTCAGGCAGTGGTCACCCCTCCATGGACCATATTCAAGAAAAAGCGGAGGAATTTGCAGGATTGAGGCTACATGCTATTTTTCCATGAGGCCAATTGGAGGATTTTGCAGGATTGAGGCTACATCCTAGCAAAAAGGCCTAGGGAGTTAGGGTTAATTAAATGATTGTGTAAGTTATGCCATAATTTGTTGCGTAAGTGGTAGACTTGCACATTGTGAAATGGGCGCGAAAACTGTCGTAACTGAGATGTTGCGTTACGTGAAATGTTGCGCAGCTTACGCAATAAAATGTGACATACGTTGGGTTACGTCATTGCAAGTTTCGTGAAATTGGCTGCTCGAGTCGCATCCTGCATAGGGGCTTACGTGTGGCGCTGGGCTCTCAGTCCCAGCATGAATCCAAGGGTTTCCCATGGGATTTAATTCCAGGTTTGTCCCAACAATAAAACTATAACTTTCCCTCTCATCCTCTACCTAGGGACCCCATTGGAAATAAATCAAAAGACTTTCATGGGCTTCCTCGGCTGAATGCCAAATAATAAGCCAATTAGGTTGTTAGCAAAATATGAACATCAAAGAACCTGGTCCTTCTGGTCGCTACGAATTAAAAAAAAAAATGATAAATGTTCATACAAGTTGAGTTACTTAAAGATGTGATCCCGGATATCCAGAGACATGAATATTTTAGAGCCTTTGATTTGAGTACATACTGTTACACATGTTCTTTGTCTTTATTTACAATAACTTTACCAATGAAGAGCTGTTGGTCTTTGTGAGTTTATAAGGATTCCGAAATTTGATATTTTTTTTTTTAATATCCAAGGAAATTTTGACAAAATGTTGATTTTTTTTAATGTCCAAGGAAAATTTGAGACCAGGGCCCAATCCCTGATTTCTGGAGTATCATTTTCCCATGCTCCACCAATGTTCTGCTGGCCACCTTCAAAAAAAGAAAATTGGTGGGATATCTTTCTCCATGTACAGTGTTGTAGTGCTCATACTCGGTACTCGTACTCGAGAACAACTCGAATACTTTTTGAGAATACTTTTACTTGCACTCGTACTCGATTATCAAAATACTCGGACATGAATTCAATGTACTCGAGCTCGAGAAGTAGTACGACTCGACTATTCGAAATCATACTCCATCATCAAAGTACTCAAACTGGGAAAAAAAGTAATTTAGTTGTGAATGAAGAAAAATCTCCTGACTTGGAGATATCTGTTTTATCGATACTTTACTGAATAGTACCCGGCTGTGGAGAGGATCAATTTCCTTTGTGTTGGTCTGTGCACAGACTACACGCTTTGTATTTATACATGTATACAACATGGGATCTTATTACTTGAGTTTTTCATTGTTTTCACTTCAGTTCTCCATAAGGGCCCGTGACCATTCAGCCCCGATATGAAAAGGGCCCCCCAGTAAGCTCGTCCCCTCCCAAGAAGTCCTCTCGTACCGGCCCAGGAGCTGGTCCGGTTGCTAATCAGGAACTCCTCTATCCTGGGGTCTATTGTTTGCAAGTATTGACACATGTAATATATCCCAGAAGAAACCCGCTTGTGGTTTTCATCTCTCAGCGCAAAACAATAGAACACTTTTGTCGGCACAGATCAAAACCCCTGCCATGCGGTTTCGCGCACATTGGGACCGTAAATTACCAAGGCGTTATGGAAGGATTTTATCTTTAATCCGGTAAGTCTGCTACTGTTCTGCTCTGGAGGTTCTCTGAAGGGCAATAAATTGATGCGCCTGACTGACTTCAAAACTTCTGGTCAGACAGGACCATGTACCGGACGAGACTGGGCTGAAGACCGGACTGGCTTTGGACCGGACGAGATACCAGGGGGCCCTTTTCATACCAGGGCTGAATGGTCACGCCCCCTAAAGTACTCTCTTTCGTACTCGATGTTCTTGCACTCGGAGGTCCAAGTACTCGGACTCGGCTTCACAAAACTTGTACGTCAAGGTCCAAGGACTTGGACTGAAGGTACCTGTACTCGTTCTCAAGGGGCAAACTTTGTACTTTTGACCCTTTGTACTTTTGTAAAAGTACTCGACTACAACACTCCTTTGTACCAAAAGTATTTCTGACACTCAAGCTTGTGCTTCAGATGTCACTCATGAGTATAGCAATTCATTGCTTAAAATAATAATTTAAAAACGCCTTGTTCAATGCAAAGATTGAAAGGGAAGCTAAATTGTACACAAGTGAGCCCCCCAAACATGAAATTACAAACATTAATTCATTTCTGTGGCAAGAACAGCTCCTTATCATCTAAGGCGACTCCCGGTGGTCGAGCCGAACTCTTTCTCAGAGAACGTTGGTACGACAAGATCCTCCATGATGGAACGTAGCCAGTTGTGTCCGTTGATCACCTGGGTTGTGGCTATCAGGTACTCCATGGGTCCTGAGGAGAGCAAAAAATATGTGGAAAACGTGTTGGTTGCCTTATTACATCTTCACTTGCAGCAAGTTTGCTTGAAGATAAATTTCTTATCCCGTTCATGCCTGGTACAAGAAAAATGCATTATTGTTCCATGCATACAAATAGGCACTTCATTATTTTGTGCGCCACATGTGCTCATGGGATATTATTTTTTATCGTCAATTTAACTTGTATCCTCGATCCTGATTGGTCCATGGCAACAACAGTGTGATATGAGGCTGCACTGCACGGTCCATATCGCACCCTGCGTATTGCGCTATTCCATGATGTCAGCGACATTCCAGCTGCATGCGCTAAACCGCTCAAAGGTTCGTGTAAAGCGTGCTAGGTCCAACTTTACTGCGCGTCAAGTTTGCTTGAATTTATTATCACGCTCATGCTCGTGGAACATGGAAAATGCAGCGCGTCTGGGTCCTACATACCACGAGGCCGAAGACACAGATGCACTACATTATTCCGTGTTGCACTCGCCCTCGCGGGATAACTAATAGTATTAAGTGACACGGTCTGCGGGTAATTCTGCAGGTGGTGGGTTCGAGTCCAGCCTGGGGTAATGGCGTGTGTGCCCTTGGGCTAGGCACTTTGACACTCATTGCTTCTTTTCAGGAGTAAATGGGTACTTGTGAGGGCAGAGATGGTTACTGTGGTTGATCCTAGCTGCTTTGCTCCAACAAGGCAGCATCGAGCTGTATACTCCCCAGGGAGCTGAGATTGTCTTTGGAATGTTTCAATTGCCCCATGAGCAGGGTAATAATTATGTAGCGCCTTGAGCACCAATACTGGTGGATACATGCACTCTACAAATACACATTATTATTGTAGTATCCATTTTTGTATTCAATTAAGTTCTTTACACGTGTGCCTATCTAAATGTTCTCAATTGCAGTCAATGAGTTGCAACCAATTGAACAGGTGGTGCTTATGGGCTCCGTGCGCCAACGAAAGAGGGCACCCTTTTACCTAGCAACGACATCTCATGGGCGGGACATTTAGCTGGTTGACGCGCACCATTCCTTGTGTATGACGCACGTACACCAGGGGATTTGTACTATGTACACGCAGTGGTACGGCTGCGCATCGCGGCAAAATTGCAGTCAGGCAAGATGGCGTCAGTCGGTCACCCCCAACTGTTCCTTCTTTGCCGGTGAGGGGGTACTTGTGAACGGAGTGGATACTAAACACACTCTCTTACAAAACCTTACCATCATCTTGGTTGGAGAGGAATCTGAGGGCAGCCATCTCAGCGTAGGTCACTCCTCCGATGAAGAAAACCAACGTCACCTTCTGGTTGTCACTCTGACTGTCACCTATCGTCCCTGCAGGTGGGAAAAGACAAGTATCATGAGAGTGCTGAAGAAAAGGGCTTGGTTGGAACACGTAAGACAAAAATAAACTTTAGTTTTTATATCTGAATTGTGAGGTATTCTGGCAGAATGAGACAGAACTGGGCACACGTCAAAATGAGGGTTTGTGGGTATTAGGAAAGAGAATAAAATTCCCCTTACAAATACTGTTTGCTGCACTGCAATCGGGCATTCTGTTGACAAGTTATGGCTGTTTAAAGTTCGCATATATTGACATGTCAAAAAAAGAAAAATACTGAGAAAAAAGCATTAAGTTTTCAAGTTTTGTAGTCGTGAAAATGAAAGATGCTAGTCACATTTTTCTTCCCTTAAAAACACTTTTGATCCACCCTTTTTATGCTATCTCTTTAAAATATGTGTTGCAGATAAATCAAAGATTACAAATATAAATAAATCTAAAAAAGAAAAATCCACCCCATACGTTATTTTGCATCTTGCATATTGCAGTTGACCGATTCATAGAACCCTTTTGCCCGATTTCGTTAGAGATGATTGCAAAAACATTAGAAATGGTTAAACCCACATAGGATCATTCGCAATCGCCAGGAAAAGAACCGATTTAATGACAGAAACCTTGCTCAAATGAAGATACGTCCGGTATCAAAAACCATGCGAAATTATTCCCTCTGAAATGGTATCATTCGGGAGAAACTGACATTACAGGAGCCACTGAGCTTAAACTTCAACAGGTTAGTTGTTATGCTGTTTGCACCCTACTTAAGACTTTTTCTCTTATTGGCCATGTTTTAAAAAATCACTTACTTTTCTTCAGCAGGCCGTATGGTATCTGCTGCGTCTCTTCCACCGTGGGCCCGGGAATAAGTCTCAGTACCTCCTCGATGCTCCGCCAGCCGGGCTTGGCCAGGAACTGGGCAAGCCGTACGCTGAGCGGGGCATAGCCACTGTACACGTAGGATATGTCGTGAGGATTCTGGGAGAAAGGATGAAACAGCGCAGACAAGAAATAGTCAGGAATTGTCGGGGTTCAATTTTAGATAACTATTTACAGGATTCCTGCACCTTTAGGACAATATAATTCCATGACTTTTCCATGACTTTTCAATGCCTTTTCCATGACTTTACCATGACTTTTCCATGCCTTTTCCATGACTTTTCCATGACTTTTCCATGACTTTTCCATGACTTTTCCATGACTTTTCCATGACTTTTCCATGCCTTTTCCATGCCTTTTACATGCCTTTTCCATGACTTTTCCATGACTTTTCCTTGACTTTAACATGACTTTACCATGACTTTTCCATGACTTTTCCATGACTTTACCATGCCTTTTCCATGCCTTTTCCATGACTTTTCCATGACTTTACCATGCCTTTTCCATGACTTTACCATGACTTTTCCATGACTTTACCATGCCTTTACCATGCCTTTTCCATGACTTTTCCATGACTTTTCCATGACTTTTCCATGACTTTTCCATGACTTTTCCATGACTTTTCCATGACTTTTCCATGCCTTTTTCATGCCTTTTCCATGACTTTTCCATGACTTTAACATAACTTTAACATGACTTTTCCATGACTTTTCTATGACTTTTCCATGACTTTACCATGACTTTTCCATGACTTTTCCATGACTTTACCATGACTTTTCCATGACTTTTTCGTGACTTTTCCATGAATTGTTTCATAACCAAATTATGAAAATCCAGGACCTAGTTCAGCAAAATGCAAATCAAAAACTGTAAAACTTGTTCCGTAATATTGAATTACAATACCAGGTGTCAGTTCGTGAAACAGAAATTGTTGATTACGCAGTTTTCACGAACTGACACCAACTTGCGTGTCAGTTCATGGTGTTGGTGACGAATTCAACAAGGTCCCACAGACTATTACACCTGTTGCGTATTCCATCTACTAGGTTAGGGAAAAGAAAGTTACAGAATGACGGTCTGAATTAGAGATATGAGGTTTCTTGTTGCCGTCTACCTGTTCATTGACGTCTTCAACAACCAGTCTCAGCGTCTTCCTGATGGTGTTGTACGTCTTCTGGCCTTGCACCTTCAACAGTCCGATCTTCTCCAGGTTGTTTAACGACACAATGTGCTCAAAGCCGTACGTCTGTTGGTAAAACCAAATAAGCACTCATTAATAAAGGTTTTGCGGTGTTCAGAATGGATGACGGATAAACACATCACCATCCATAATCGACAGCGTTACAGTCTTAGGTCTGCAAGTGAATTTTTATTAGATTATTCCAAGGGTAAAATGCTGTCTACTTTAGGAGATCGTGCTTTTGTCTCAGCAGCACCTAGTTTATGGAATGCCTTGCCCTTTAACATCAGGATTGAACATTCAATGTGTTCTTTTAAAACTAAACTTAAGACTTTGCCTTTTAAGCAAGCATTTAGTGATTCTTAATGTCTGCCTGTGCATCTGACTTCAGGGGAGGGGGGGGGGAGGGGGTTGTTTTTATTTTTAATTAATGGTTATTGTGTATTTTTGCCTGTGAGTTTTGATATTTATCTGTGTGTATTTTGCTAATTTTTGCAATTGATTTAATTATCTGTTTACTTTTTACTTTATTCTTAAATATGTAATGCGCTCTCGAACAGGCTGGTCCTGGAGAGAGCGCAATAAAAATGCAATAATTATTATTATTATTATTAAACACACAGGGAGTGAGGCTGGAAATATCCGTCAGCAACCTGCCCGCAGCGAGCGAGGCCAGAAATATGAGTGTGCTGCCCGAGGGTGATGGCTTCAACCGGCCTGGCTTGAGGTCGAGTGAAAAATAATCCTGCGCCTCGTTCTGTTCTTGTCAAAATAATCCCGGTGCAAACTGGTGAACAGTCTACCATCGTAATTCCTGGGCCGAGTTATAACTAGGTTATTTTAGGTGGCAAGAAAGGGACTACAAGACCAATTGCGTAATTTTGTGAAAACGTTTGAAACCTGTGGCATGATGAAGTTATTAAATGGAGCTGTGTAATATAAACTGTATTTGCAGTCCTCTAAGAGTTTTTGAGAAAATTCCAATGCTTAGTCGGGTGTTTGACCTACAACCACTGCTAGGTCATGCTGACACTTATATGATCAACCAAATTTCTGGGTTCAACAGGCCAGTTTAGATTTGATAGCTCTTGAGAATTACTTAGCTTACAGTTCTAAAAATAAATCATGTCAGTGAAAGATAAAACCCATCATTAAGTACAACAGCAAAGCTGCCATGGCTCGCCGTCGAAGGCGAGAAGGGAGGCTGAAGGTGGGGTTGGGGCTGGGCATGATGGAAGGGGATCAGGATTCAGGATGATGTGCCATGGTGTAGGGGTCAGTTTTATTAAATGCCTACACAACGAACCTTCCAAAACTGACTGAACCTCACCTGTGTGATTTCCCTTTTGTAGAAGTCGTATATTTTGGGCTTAAAACCGTTGTTTGTCACCGACTGCATGCAGAGCAGTCGCAACACCTGAAGGGAAATTTACAGTTTACAGAATATTTACATGATGAGGTTGATCTGACTAGTAAACACAATGTCACCACGCATACTGGAATTTGTTTCCTTGTGGAGACATTTCTTTGTTCTCGTTTAATAAAGTTTTCGAGTTTGAAAGTGAAGTTTGAAAATGCTCTTATTTTAACCAGAATTAATTTCCTTGGCTGAAATTCGGACTTAATATCCCTTTTCTAAAACTCTTCCATTTGCGATGGATCAACATACCTTAGAAATTCCTAGTTTTTGAGTTAAGTCCATATATCTATTTCGTGATAACCTTGTGGAGACGTATTCATCTATAGTAATTGCCCTGTGGAGACGTATACAATCTTTTGTTCTTATATTGTGTGCATGTCTCCAGAGGGCTCGGTGTATCAGATCATGTAGGTCTCTGTTTTATACATGATGTTTAAAATTGCGTTCCCCATGCTTTTTGTCGAGTTTCATCCTGAAAAATACATTCATATTCTAAATTGCTACTTTATAGCAATACAAAAGTTACTCAATTTTGAATAAGACATACAAGTTACATACAAGGACTGTGAGGTTTGGATGTGAGGTTTGCCAAAACTTTAGACTGCACGTCCCTCAGGTTTGTTACTGTTACATTCTATATTGGTCATTCTATACTTTGAGGGTCCAAAGTGCCTTTTGTCCTGTTCCTGTTACCTTGGTGCTTTGTAATTTGCCATTCAAGTATCATTAAAGGGAATGTACATCATTGGCTTTCGCTGTAATTTTCAGAAATGAACTAGTTGAGGGGTTTGTATAATAGATCAAATATGTTACACTGACATGTTTGAAGTTTTGTGTTCGAAAATGCTGGAAAAACCAAGAAAAATAAATGTTCAAGTAGTCTGGTTCCCTGACTCCACTCAAAATGAAATGGATCAATTTATAGATGCCAGAAAATTGTAAGGTAAGGGAACAAGTCTAGCTGGCCTGCACCCGTTCATGAACATGTAACCAATAGCAAACACAATTTGGACTGAAACAAATGGTAAATATGGAGCAGTAGTTGAAAAATAGTTAGGTTTTTCCAACGGTGGTTCGCCGACCACTGTTGGAAATGCATACAAAAATACAATTTTCTTGAAAATGACTTCACACCAGGTGCCATAATTTTGCAGAATGCCTCAGACTGTCATTTACCAACATCCTAGTAAGGTATTTCGTAAAAACTTGGTAGTTTTATTTTTCGATGTTTGCAAATGTTGTATTTTACCCTTTAAGAACGACTTCAAACTCGCTCGTTTATGATCACTCTTGGAGGAAGAACACACTAAGGAGTGCATCCAGAATGAGAAAATCATAGCTGTCAGATGCAACAGGGATAGGAAAAACAAGTGGACCCCAAATTTATAGAATGACCCATATATAGACACATGAATCAGCAAGTAGTTAATCAATGGTTTACACTCAAATGTATTCTTTGATCCTTTTACTACCTTGATCAGCGGCTCTCTCTTGGCGATGCATTCCTCGATGTAATTATTCACTTTGTCTGTGTCTACTCCATTCATGAACTCTGCACAGAGAGAATAAAAAACACAGCTGGGATCTAATTCAAACCATGTCGTTCCTTGACCCTAAACCCTGCCAGGCGCAACACAGACACTAGTGCATCGGGTGGAAAAGTACTGGTGCACTTTGATGCATTCACCTACCAACACCAGTGCATGAATGGCCAGCTCGGGAACATTGAGAGCTAGGTCCCATTGAACAAATGCCACAGTGGTATCCTGCTGCATGCGGTGACCACAGACTCTTGAGGATGTGGCCTTGAGACTTTTGACCTGACGGATCTTGCTACATTTGGCAGGATTGTCACTTAATCAAGTGTTGCACGTTGCTACGTTTGGCAGGGTTCTAGCAAACATACCCCGGAGGGTTAGGGTTAATGGAGAAACACAATCTTACATCTTTAATGCAGGTGTTGGACAAAAGTCACAAAACTATTCCAATTTAAAAAGCCCATTTATATTGTTTATAAAAGCCCATTTATATAAGTACCCCCAAAAACCAGGAATATTGAGAAGATTGCTCACCTTGCTGTGTTTGGAGCGAGTCCATGAATGATTCCAAATCTGTCCGTTCCTTGACCAATTCAGCTATGGACGTATCTGAGATTATAACAAATCCACATAAACACCTAATTTGACAGTTGCGCATGTAAGCTACAATAGGTAATATTGGCCCTCTTTTGAGGTTCTAACGAGGAACTGATGTCACTGTTGGTAGAGCACCAGAATTTTTTTCCCCAGAGTTTAAAGGCGAGTCAAGCTGTTGCTTAAATTTCTCTGGAACGTGTCCAGGACAAATGCAGAGCTTCTTCTGGACAAAGTGAATGATTCTACTTGCAACTTGTCCAGAACTCGTCCTGGATATGAATTGAGATGGGCTCTAATACTATTGTTGGTATAAGATTCTCAGTAAAATTTGTCATGTGATTCAGTTCTCAAGTTGGAAATTTTGGTAAATTGTGACCTGTTCTGTCAAAAACAGACGCTTCTGGGCAGAGGTTGAAATTGAGATAGGGCCAAAAAACGCTGTGGGGGTGATTTTTTTTCGATTTTCTATTTTTTGCATATTTGTAATCTTGAACACGTCCGATAAAAGTTGGAAACCCTAATTCGAACTCTAAATATAGTATTTTTGATGATTTGTATATCAGTTAAAGAAATGTCACTTGTCAAACAGGTCTTAAAATAGACCCTAAACTTTAACTGCCATTTTCTCCGTTTGCTACTTTTCGACATGATGAACTTCAAAAATAGCATAACTTTGCCCAGGAATGACCGGTTTCAAAAATTAAACCACCTATTAAAAGGAAAATGTTCATATTTTAACAATTCATGCAAAAATCTCATTTTTGACCTTATGCTCAGAAAAGTCTGATTTTGACTGAACAGGCCAAAATTATGTTTATAAGAGTCAGCCACAAATAACTATTACCCGAAAAAAATTCAAATAATCTGAAAGATATTGCCAAGTTCCTTACGAGTTGCTAGTGAGGCCTTGGCCGCCTGTATGTGTGGGAGCTTGGTGACAAACTGTTTGATGTCCCGCACTGTTTTGGCATCTTTGCGTTCCTAGAAATAAAATACGCAACATCCATAGTAAACTTATAATAAGTTTTGAAAATCACATACACAACAGGCCCCAAATTCACAGCGCTGCTTAACAGCCAATTTTCTGCTAACAGAGCCTCCGTCCATTTCATAGAGACTGTAAGAAGTAAGCACAGCAAAAGCACGCTTAACCCCAGAGGAAAAAGTTGCTTCAGTCAGTGATGTTACAACAGAAATCTCAATGCATGTGCAACAGTTAGCACATCCACACCATGAAAAACGGCTTAATAAGCAGCATGATTTTCTGCTATAGTAAGCACAACTTTTCTGCTTACTTCTAACCCTAACCTTCCCAAGGCCGCACTTTGTGTTGTTGATGCTCAGCCGTGCATACATTTAGGCCTAGATAATACTTGAAATCCTCTGCACTGCTCCAGGATGTCACTGGCTCTGCCTCAACATATGGACAGTGATTGCTGGAGGATTGTGCAGGATTGAGGCAGTGGTCACCCCTCCAAGGACCACATTCAAGAAATAACGGAGGATATAGCAGGATTGAGGCTGTATGCAATTTTTACATGGAGGCGGTCGGAGGATTTCGCAGGATTGAGGCTGCATCCTAGCAAAAAATGCCTAGGGAGTTAGGGCTAAACAGTGCCATAAAATTGGGTCCAGGCATTGTGAAGCACTTTCAGAAATTGGTATAAGCGCTATGGACTCTGCGCGCAAGTGCCCCCTCAACGGTTACAAAGGGAGGGTTTGGGGAGACCACTGGCAGGGACACGTGTATGATTTGCTGATGCCCACACTACTAACAAAAAAGAAAATGAACTCTATTCACAGCAAACCCACCTCGTACTGTGCTGAGAGTATCTTGGCCTTTCTGCTGAGCTCCGGCCCGACGGCATTGAAGTTTTTGTCTCGGATGACAGCGAACAGCTCGTCAGATGAGTTGAGTATAATCTTCTTGGGTTCTGTCGGCAACTCTTGCTGGGGTTCGTTTTCGTTCTTGCGGACAAACTTTTCGGGCGGGAGTTTCACGTTGGCTGTTCGGGAATAGAGAAATAAGACATTTGAAAGACAATGTGAATAACTTTGCAGTTGCGAAAGCATGAACAACCTGCGACAGAGTGTATAGTAGAATTCTCAAAAGTGGTCACGAAGTGAAAATTACTCATGGACGAACACAGGGGTGCAATCGCTTCTCAAAAGTGGGGGGGGGGGGACACATACATACCTTGATCAGAACTGATGCGAGCGCAAAGCCCTTACGGCATGGGGTTCGGGGCACGCTTAAGAGCCCCGAAGAAAAATTTGATTATAGATGCTCTGTGGTGCGATCTGAGGCAATTTCTGACCACTTTCCTCCATGCTTTAACCAATATTTTCTTAGCAAAAGATTATAATTTGAACATCATCTTCAAGGTTGGAATCATTGAATCAGCTATTCTGAGCTATAGACGTGGGATTCGGGGCCCGCTTAAGGGCCCCAAAGAAAACATTGATTCTAGATGTTGTGTGGTGTGATCTGAGGCAATTTCTGACCACTTTAACTTCTTAGCAAAAGATAATAATTTAAACATCATTATCAAGGTTGCAGTCATTGGATAAGCGATTATATTCTCAGCTCAAGGCGTACGGTTTGGGGCCCGCTTAAGGGCCCCGAAAAATGTTGGATTCTGAATGCTTTGTGGTGCGATCTGAGGCAATTTCTGACCACTTTAACCAATATTTCCTTAGCAAAAGATACGTTGTAGTACATAATATGGCCCTGTAAATGAGACACGAGTTCAAAAATCTGGGGGGGGGGAGGTTTGACATTTGATATTGTGTCCCCCATTCTTCAAAAAGGGGGGGGGGGGGGACATGTCCCCCTGTCCCCCCTCCCCCGGATTGACGCCCATGGACGAACACGACACTGAATCCAAACTGTGCCACTCACTGTTGTGTATTCCATATATCTCGTCAATCAGTCCCTCGTAGGTCAGCTGAGTGGCCAGAGGGGTCAAGAGGTCAACCGTCCGGTCAATCAGTAGGAGGGTATCGATCTGGGGCTGGACTTGTCTCTCATTGCCCGCCATCTCACGACGCAATCGCAAGATGGTATCGGCAACATGCTGTGTGGTCAGAAAATCAAAACAAAACCTGTAATACATGTAAGAAATGCCTAGCTACAATCTTGTAATGGACTTGTGATGGACTTGTGGTGACTTGTGATGGACTTGTGATTGACTTGTGATGACTTGTGATGGACTTGTGATTGGCTTGTGGTGACTTGTGATGACTTGTGATGGACTTGTAATGAACTTGTAATGGACTTGTGATGGACTTGTGATGTACTTGTGATGGACTTGTGATGGACTTGTGATGGACTTGTGATGGACTTGTGATGGACTTGTGATGGAATCAAGTACAACATCGACAATCTCACACTTCTAACCTTTGACAATGCCCCCTTGCCATAGATCTTGGGAATGACACCGTACAATGCTTGTATCTTCATCAGAGCCTTGGCCACGTAGAACATTGTGGTCAGGTCATTCTGTAGGTAGCACTCCTGTTGACATGATCACAAAATGGAAGATTGCCGATAACGCTAATTTAAGAGTTTCTAAATTTGGGGGGGGGGGGAATATAAAATAAACCACAAAGGAAAACTGACTATTAGCAGTTCAAATTCAATTTTAACCTAACTAGGAATTATAAAAAGTGTTTATGGCAATCCCATATTTAAAAACTTTTGAAAAGTTCTGATGAGAAAAGTACAATGTTTAATGAACAATTCAAAGAGCCATTTTGCTGCCTATGGAGGGCAGAAGAGCAAGTATTTATCCTACAAAGACCAACAAGGCCCGAGGTGGCCGAACTAAAATGTCTGTTTCCAACATTCTCTTCTTTTTAGCAAGTCATTGTCGTCGTTCGGCTGCAATTTGCAAGTAAGGGTTTTTAAAATCCAATCAAACCTTTTTGGTAGACATCTTGGAACAAAAATACATCTTTACGTGTTTTGTCTTGAATGGAATTTGAGTTTTCAAGGGAAAAAGTCATAACAATAACAATAATAATAATAATAATAATAAGTTCTTATAAAGCGCTATTTCACATAGATCACAGCGCTGTGACAAGCATCAACCCTCATCAGATTTCCAGAAAAGGATTATACTACAAAGTTGGAAATAAGTGTTTCTTTAAGTGCTTCTTGAATGACTGAATATTGTTGAGCAGTTTGATTAGTGATGGTAGTTCATTCCAAAGTCTGGGAGCTGCGTTAACAGTTGCCTTACTGAAGGAGTGCTCCGTGGTTACTGTTTTTTGGGGGGAATAATTCAACATTGGTGCAAGGTAAGATGTTGATCAACTTGACCCGACCTTGAATGATTGTTCCATCTCCATGGAGAGTACGTCGCTGTCAAACGGCAAAAGGTCCAGGGTGTATTCCCCTACGGTGGTCAGAGTGCCGTAAACACCGAGCTCCTGGTGAAAATAAGAATACACCAACATCCAGACAAATGAGAAATGCCGATATTTAATAGCGCGGGTTTCCAAAGTTACATTCCAAAATATGTTATTTTTTAGTTTCATCCTAAAAAAAAAGAAGAGTTATTTCAAAATTGCTATTTTTCTAGCAATACAAAACTTATTCACTTCTGAATCAGACATCGACCGAAAAACAATCGGCCTAAGTTTAGCTATTGAATTATTACTTTACAATTGTTGGCTCTAGGACAATAATTCAAAGATCCAACATTGGTTGATCTCTGCTCGATTTCATTCCTTCCAACCTTCAATGCTGTAATCTTGATTTGAGATATTGAGCCAAAGTCGTAGATGTATAAACCTCAAATCAATAACTTTGCTGTTTTCTTTCTGCCTCTGAGGTTATTTGGGGTAACCCTAACTGCCAAGGCATTGTGGCAAGGAATTTTCCTTTAATTTACATTACCCACTTTCAAAATTGTAACCCACTAACAATATTTACAGTTATAAGATGGAATTTTGCGTCGGGGTGATATAATCAAATTAGGTTTTGCCCTTCACCGACGTTTAAACACTGTATACTCAGTGTGTTACCTCCCGAGTGAAAGTTGGAAAAAATCACTCGGGTGGGACTCGGTACCCGCTGTTATGTACATCAGATTCGAACCAGCCAACCGATCCTGTTAGCTCGGTGGTCGAGTGGTAAGACATCTGCACTAGAAAGCAGGAGGTCGTGGGTTCGAGTCCCACCCGAGTGATTTTTCCAACTTTCACTCGGGAGGTAACACACTGAGTATACAGTGTTTAAACGTCAGTGAAGGGCAAAACCTAATTTGATAATATTTACAGTGTATACCTGAATAAAATTTGGACGAGAAATAGCGGTCTTGCTCTTTAGTCCAGAATCCATGTGCTACCAAAATGCTGTGCATTTTGATGTTTTCAGGTAACAATGGTAAGGGTGACAGTGACACCACGCCCATCCACCCCACCCCCATTTCTCCCAGCCTGACTCCGCCTCCCCCAACCTACCGTCAGCTTCTTCTCGCACATGAGGCTTTTCCGAGGCACAAAGAAGATATGAAACTCCATGTGAAATCGGCCCGCCGCCTCCTCGGTGCGCCGGATGGCATCGGCCACGATCTCCATCAGGTCCAGCCGGGGACGGACGAGGAAGATGATGTTCTGAATGATCATGCTCCCCGGCCCCGAGCCGGCCGCGATGGGCAGGCGGCCTGGCCGCAGGGGGAACATCTTGTCCACCTCATGCTCCTGATGAAATAAGGAAAAGTTCAGTATCAAGGTGAACACCAATAATGGCACTGGGAATAGTGCCTCAATAACCTTATTTAGAGTCCGTCAATGGTTGGTGCCTTGTTTTCCTTGTGATGTCTGATGAACGGTTTAAGTTTCCTTCCCCATTGATTTCGAGTTTCACCCCGGAAACAGATTGTTTATTTGTTTTCTTAAAAGTTTCTCTCTCACGAATGAAATTTTGCACGAAAAAAAAATCTGACACCGACGTTAAGTTATTGATTTTTTTCATTACAAAATTCAAATTACCAAGTATACCATTTGATAGGCGCATTACAGGGAAGATCAAATCATCACGGATTCACAGCAACCAATTTATATGACTTTCTGAGTCTCAAGAGAAATTTCTATCCTAGTCTAAATCAAGACAACAATATAGTGAAATACGGTTTACCTTTAAAAGTGAGTACTCGGCTATGAGTCCAAACGGTCCTGTCAAGTGGTCATCCCATACAATGGCCTTGCAAAATAAAAGAGACAAATTTACTTCAGATAATTTCCACTAAAGACAACGGCGATCGTGTAGTGTAGGGCCCCTGTTTTGTTTCGATCAAATTAGAATCCAGAATTTTTGTTATTAAAAAATGACGCTGCTGTCAACCTAAAGCAGACTTCTCTCAATATAATGACACCTTTTTTGATACGGTAATTGTTTTCGACAGTCTGTTGAGTGTTGGGGTAGAAATTACGATTTTCCTACTTCCAGTTTCCTATGAAGTTTACGGGCTGGTTGGTGTCGTGCAGCGCGGCGAGACTTGCATGCTCGCAGTACATCAGGCAAATCACCATCTTAATTCTTATTCTTTATGTTGCGTTATTTTGTCGTTGTCATCGTCATTTTACCCAAAAATTTCCCTCAAAAATTCAAAACCCCACCTTTTATCTATGACATGTCACCAACTATCGTAAATCATAGAGCAAGGAGTGGATTTTGTTCCCTTATAATAGCATAGAGCAATAGGAACCGGGCCCGCAGGCTATAGCCTATATTGACGATCGCCAAGAAAATTAGCGGTCCTACTAAAGCGCGTCAACAAGCATCAACAAGCCTCAACGGTCGTCAACGAGCGTCAACAAATTTTGTATAGGCTTTTGAACATTAAAAACAGCTTTATATGGTAGAAAAAGCACTAAAGAACATCTTCTGCATATCAATTAAAGTTAAAATTATTTTAAAACTTGGTTTTTTGAACGCGAAATGTACGACAAATTTGTCGATAAAAGTTGGCCGCCATCTTGTTTGGATGGCGCTGTAGACTTCGCGCATGCGTAGTATGGCTCTGTACACTTCACACATGCGAAGTACGGCTAGCTACACATAAACAAGATGGCGGCCAACTTTTATCGACAAATTCTTCGTACATTTCGCGTTCAAAAAAACAAGTTTTACTTAATTCTAACTTTAATTGATATACAGAAGATGTTCTTTATTGCTTTTTCTAACATATAAAGCTGTTTTTAATATTCAAAAGCCTATACAAAATTTGTTGATGCTCGTTGACGATCGTTGAGGCTTGTTGACGCTTGTTGACGCGCTTTATTTTTTAGTAGGACCCAAAATTAGCGCACAAACCACGCCCCCTTTTTTGCGACCAACTCGAACTAGGGGCGCTAATCGCAAACGACAAGCGCACATTTTCTTCCAAATAAGCCTGATTTTTAATTATAAGAATCCTTACTTTACTCCCGACACACTTGTCCAGACATTCTAGCAACTCCCTCCTCGCCACCTCCCTCCAAACGGCCAAATTTATGCGACCACCGCTCAAGTGGGTAGCCATTTCTCGTGATATTTTGTATTCGTCTGTCACCTCAACAATCGCCGGTCTGATCCATTGCTTTTTCCTATCGGGTGTCTGGAAACCATAACACATCGTTTTGAGAATCAGTAGCCACCTGAGGGCGCTATTTTTTTTAATGCTGCTGATCGTCGACGCGTCGACGCGACGTCGACGGTCGACACTGGTCCAAACTTTTCTGCAAACGGAAGAGGCTGTTTTTCTACGTTGTAAAGAATGTCGTTTTGCTTCGATTGACCCATAATGGAAACGGCGTACGTTGCACCTTTTCCTCCTAGCTAATGGATTTTCACCTTAGAGTGTTTTAGTTGAATGAAAACTGTTTTATCTATCTTATTTTTGCAGGCCGGCGTCGATCTGCAAAACTTGGACTGAGAACTGTTGCCCGCCGGTGTGGAAGCTAGGAAAGACGCAAGTCTTGAGACCCAGGAGTTGTGGAGAAAATACAAGATGAAGAACATGATGCCACTGGTTTCCTCTTTGTGCAGTATTAAAATCCCATGGCAAGGCCTGTCAGCGCTCAGCTGTACTGGCTGTCAATATCGCAGTCGAAACCATTTTTTCAGTCCAAATTTTGTTTGCTATTGCCTATTGGTTACATGTTTCATGAACGGGTGCAGGCCAGCTAGAATGGTTCCCGTGCCTTACAATTTTCCATCATTTATAAATTGATCCATTTTATCTTTTGTGGAGTCAAGGAACCAGACTACTAAAACATTTTTGTTTTTCTTGGTTTTTCCAACCTTTTCGAACACAAAACTTCAAAAATGTCAGTGTAACAATATTTGATCTACATATACTAACCCCTCAAATAGTTCATTTCTGAAAATTACATCAAAAACCAATGATGTACATTCCCTTTAATGACTAACTAAGGTAAACTTTGCATGAGTTTTCGTAGCAACAACTACGTTCATCAGATGAACTAGCTACGAAAGCTCGTGCAAAGTTTAACCTTAGTTATAGTCATAAAAGTGCTACATTACTTTCCACAAGTCATATACACTCGTATTTAATTAAAGATAGAATTTGCGTCTGGTTGTGGTACAATTTCTTTACAATTTTTTTTATATAGGCCTACATTGTAGGTTTTTTTTTTTACAGCAGAGGGGGATGGGCCCCTTTCCCCCCCCCCCCCCCCGGGGGGGGGGGCGCCAGCACCTCACAAAATGTGCTGGTAATGCTTGTGATATGTCCCCCCCCCCCGCTTTTGACCATTCTTACGACTTACATCTGTTTGTCGACAAGCATAAATCTAGCTAGTCGATGTTACTGCAGGAACTCGAATGCAGACTTTTGTCGGTCGTACACCGGCTCTGATCTCTTATAGATATAAACGAGTTAAGGCAACCTGCCAAAAGAGCCATAATTTATGTTTGTCGACAAGCATAAATCTAGTTAGTCGATGTTACTGCAGGAAGAATCGAATGCAGACTTTTGCCGGTCGTACACCGGCTCTGATCTCTTATAGATATAAACGAGTTAATGCAACCTGCCAAAAGAGCCATATGTTTGTCGACAAGCATAAATCTAGTTAGTCGATGTTACTGCAGGAAGAATCGAATGTAAACTTTTGTCGGTCGTACACCGGTTCTTATCTCTTATAGATATAAACGAGTTAATGCAACCTGCCAAAAGAGCCATATGTTTGTCGACAAGCATAAATCTAGTTAGTCGATGTTACTGCAGGAAGAATCGAATGTAAACTTTTGTCGGTCGTACACCGGTTCTTATCTCTTATAGATATAAACGAGTTAATGCAACCTGGCGATCCGGTGAACAACTATGCCGAGTCCGCTGAAGTTTGCTTCGCAGTGCTATCAGGTACGATTTTGTCCACGGGGGTGTGTTGAGGCCTAACACTGCATTTTGTATCGTAGTTGTAATTATTTCTACAGCATATTTTCTGACGCTGATCAGACGAGTAGGTAAAAAAAATATATATTTTGTATCGATAATTTCCATTCGACGCTCAAAATTTGTCCACATGGTCCCCAATGAAAAAGAAATGACATCCGGTATGAATTAAAAGGCACGAGAGGGGTTCGAACCCTCGATCTTCTGTTTACGAGACAGACGCCTTACCACTTGGCCACCGCGCCTCACGGTAACAGTAGGACCCATACCCACTCAAACTTGTTTTCAAATGAAATTTTCAGCGCAAAGTCTATACAGCCATTTCTTTGCCGACCCTTGGTATACTTTTACCAACCACGGAAGTCAACTTCGCAAAAATAGCGAACAGTTATAAAAAATTACTAAAAAAACAAAATAACCAACAAACGTCATCAAAGACTTAATAAAAAAAAAATGCTCTTTTGGAGCAAAGTTTGTTGCCAACCACGGCTGTCGAAATCACCTTGTGACAGCCATACAAAATGGCGCTCAAAAATTACGAAAGAAAGGTCTATACATCTTTTATGGCGCGTGTGGTTCGTCTCACGGTGTGCATCCTTGATCAGTTTCTTTGTAGCGTTTTCGTCAGCCGGAATAGCTCAGTTGGGAGAGCGTCAGACTGAAGATCTGAAGGTCCCTGGTTCAATCCCGGGTTCCGGCAGATCAATTAGCTTTTTAAAATTAATTCCAATTGATATTTTTGTGCTTATCAATACTCTGAAATACAAAACAAAATTGACACTGGGAGCGGGGAAAATGTTTTTTTTCCTTGGAGACAATTTGCAATGGTTGTCTGTCGGTTAACGACGATAATAGTGGCGTATCCAGCGGGGGCGGGGCAATTAATCCCCTCACCCTCCTTCGATCGAAATTTTAAATTGCCCTTTTTAAGAAGCCAGCATGCACCTCACAAAATGTACTGGTAGCACGTTGTAATACGGCCCCCTATCCACCCCCGCTTTTGACAATTTTTACGAAAAAAACACACTTGAAGTTAGACGTTTTTAGAAGACCAACCCCCACGCAAAATCTAGACTCGCACTGAACGATGTCGTAGATTTTGGCATTTTTTTGGCGGTTTATTTTTTTTTTCGCGAATTCTATGAAAGTCGAAGTACGTCTCCATACAGAAATTTCTGACCTGGCTATTTTTTCCCCTCACAACTTTGTTTTTTAATGAGGCGCACCAGTGCATGCCCCAAGGTTGTGGACTTGTGGTTCTGCTATTTATAGTAAAAGCCATCCTGTACGCTGTTTATAGTATCCGAACTCACACCCATGACCTCACACCATTATGTGTTACAACATGGACACGGCCGTCACTGTACCTGGGTCAAAGAATACTTCCATGACTAGACTGCACATTCACTGCATTGCATTTCTCCACCACAAAGGCTTTTAATACTACTTTCACCGTGAGAACAAGTACATAATTTCAGGTTACAGTTTCCAGCAGCATGATCCGTTCGTTTATTCCCGTCACCGCGGCTTCAGCTCTGGGGTTCAAGTGTGTCAACTTGCTGTTTAACTATGACTTTCTTCTGACCCCGCCGCCTGGGAAGTATGCGGGCAAGGAGCGGCATCGATGGCGCAACGCGGCCACCTCGCTGGTCAACGCGGTTATTGTGTCCGGAATTGTTATTTACTGGTAAGGTCATAACTTCATGCCACTCGGTGTGGAATTACGTTGGAGTAGACCTAAGCCTATTCTCCCAAATTCGATTCCACATGGCTATATTTTGAGGGTTGAATCATGGTGTCATGTAGCAATGATTGGAAACCCTTGTCAGTGAGAACTGGAGCAATATCGCAGTGTTGCTAGCTCTAAAATGTTTTGATCACAGACAAATAACTTACTATACCCTGTCATGCCTGTCAAAATGTCATGTGTGGTTCTCGATGTACCGGTACAAGGCTACTGGTGTGTGATAATGGGTTTGTTTATGCACGGTTTATGGTGTAGGACATGAACTACATCCTTGTGTATAATTGAGGACAGGCTCCTTACATCAAAACGGTGCATTCAAAGTGTTTCTGCTCTCCGTTTTGTTTATAGGCTAAGTAGGCCTGCATGTAGTAAATACATTCGACTGCCGGAATGTAAAAAGAAAACCGGTGTTTTGGGTCGTTATCGCCACAAAAAAGGGGGGGGGGGGGTGTCATCAAAATAATGACCCATCCCCCGGTCAAAAAGTGGGGATAAACCCCCCCCCCCCCCCGATATGCGCCCTTGCTCGTGACTCATCGGCTCTTCACGTATATTTTTGGATGTTGAGAGACCCCTTGTGATTTGCAAAATGCCTTGAAGTAGCCTACATTGTATTAGCCTGCAGCAGGAGAGGCTTATAGAAATGACCTTTAGTTACCGGGTCTTGGTCGAGAATGAACCTTTAGGCCAACGTGTACATCTTATAACATAGGCAAATTCAGAGGCTATACACGAGTTTCTCATTCGCCTATTATATCCAACGGATGCTGGTTTGGGCATTATATAGCTAATGGTCTGGTATCCAATTTGTTATGAGCAGTTTCTATTTTTGTTGAAACTGAAGGGCTAGCCTGCTTTCATTCTGACTGGCTGCGTCACTGACCGTTTGACTGGGTCCTTATAATGCCATTACGTTCCTGAAACTAAAGGGTCATAGTAACCACTTTAGTTTATACATTAAGACCTAAAGGCATAAACCAGAAGCGCAACTTTAGGCAAACATAGTCTTGTTCTTTTGTTAACCTCGGATCCAAATGTGTAGATCGGGGAGGGACAAAATTAAGGATTTTCAGCGGGCAAAACGAACTTTTTCTCCCCTCCCCGCCTCTGAGCAGAACAGCTTAAGCTTTGTAGTCACTATACAGTACACTGTAAAAACACCTAGTTAGATTTGACTAAAAAACAGTCACACTTGCACCCAACGGACTACAACGAGGGTCAGCTTCTGGGTGCAAGTTGACTGCTTTCTGGTCAAATTTAACTAGAGTGTTTTCAGAGTGTAGGAGAATCGAAAACACCGAGTTGATTTTGTGAAAGGTAGAATCGGGACAGCCGTGTTCTCATAGATAGTTATACACTCAACCAAAAAAGAAAGTCTCCCCTTCCAATATTTTTTGTCTAACTAAAAAACTACTGAGCACCTCTCGCTCAAATAACGACTAATCGGTGCAGAAATTCCTTAGCAATCCAGCCATACTCTTTATTTGGCCCAAAACAGTGATAGTGTGTATGAATTTATGCAATTTATGGCAAATGATACCGAAAACAGTTGCACTTTTATATACGTGCAAGTTGTGGTTCACACTCACCTTGCACGTATACAACAGTGCACCTTTTTTTGGTACCATTTGTCATAAATTGCATAATTTTGTATACACATTATCACTGCTTTGGGCCAAACAAAGTGTAAGGCTGGATTGCTAAGGAATTTCTGTACTGATCAGTCATAATTTGAGCAAGATGTGCCCAGTAGTTTTTGAGTTAGACAAAAAAGTATTAAGGGGGGCTTTCTTTTTTGGTTGAGTGTATAACGCGGTGTAACCTGCAATGACAAATGAATGACTTTTAGTCCAAGCCAGTCAAATTAAGGTCCAGGTTAAGTTTGTCCAGTCTGTGGTCATTTTATTTTCCTGTATAACCTTGTCTATTTCTGCAGTTTGTATAGCCAGCCAGGACTATGGAGCGATCCGGTGAACCACTACGCGGTGTCAGTCGACGTTTGCTTCGCAGTAACATCGGGTAGGATTTTTTTCCCATACATTAAAAAACCCTGCTGTTTGGGCGTGTTAGTCTATGGTTTAACATTGCGTTTTAATGCGGTGTAATGCTGTTGTGAGTATTTTCAAAATTCTTGTTGTGAAGCTGATCAGATGAGTAAGCAGAAAGTATATTTTTGTTATTTCAGTAATGCCTTCTGTAGTTATGAAACTTATAAATTCGGGGAAGGGGTGTGAAAATACCTCCCTCGTTAAAACCATGAAAATGTGGAAATATAGTCACGATGATTATGTTCAGGGAACCATATTTTCTTACATATCTGTTTACTTTTTTCTTTCTCAGGGTACTTAATCTATGACACGTACGATCTGCTGACCCACAACCGCTTCGCCAAAGTCTGGGCGCTTTTTGCACACCACAGCATCGTAAGATTTCCAGCTCCGAGTACATTGTGTTCATTGGGGCGTTCAAGGGTCACCTTTCCTGTGACCTTGTTTCTTTGCAGGGGGCGGCGGAACCGGGGGGGGGGGGGAGGAGGGGGCACACTTTCCCATGCCAGCAAAAGTGCCCCTGTCGCGGTTATAAATGTGCCCCTCTACATGAGAACAAAACGCCCCTTAAACGCACACGTATGAAAGCATATATCGCGCTACAACTTATAAATTAGGTCTTGTATGGCCACAAGTTTTGGTTGAATTTATCAGAAATTCCAACCCAAACAATCGGTTATAGAACAACCCATTTTTGGGTAGTTGAAGTTTTCACCCTTTCTTGGGTAAAATTAACCCTGGCAATTTTCAGTGTAGGCGCTACTGTATACTTATGGGTCCATTGTTCATGATAAATATTAGAAGGACGTTCTCAATCGGGCTCAGTTTTCTGTGTTTCCTGTACCTTTTTCTAAGATGACGTCCACATTCTTCATGATGAGTATCGAACGCCTGGCAATGGGCATCTTGACGATGGGCCTACTGAGCGAAGTGAACGCCATCTTTCTTCACTCCCGCCAACTCCTGCTGATGCATGGAGTCTCCAAACACTCCGTTTTCTTTGGCGTTCACAGACTTTTCAACCTCGTTACCTACGTTCTGCTGCGCCTGACGCCGTTGGTGTACGCCACTTATTACTCCTACACTTACCATGGCATGCCGTATTACCTGGATAGCCTGGTGCCCTGCATGACGACGGCCATTACTGTCATCAACTTCTTCCTGCTGTGGAAGTTGATTTGCAGTGACCTTTTGTCGAAGAATGGCAAGGACAAGCACGTCATGGACAACTAGGCCATTTGGCAAAACTTCTTCTTCCGGCTTTGCCTGCAGGTGCCCTATTTACGGTCACTGTAATATATTCATGTCAAATGTTCCTTTTTAAAATAGGTTTATTTTATTACTATAGAAACAATAGAAATCATCACATCCTATTATAAAGCAGACGTTTGGAATGTTTCCATTGGACTGCTTCCTGGTCCCTCCATGCATGTCCTTCGGACTTCGAATGTAGGGACTGGTAGTAGTGGGAAATAGATTAGGAATAGGAGGATTGCTTCCTAATGTATGCAAATTATATGCAGGACTAGGAAGATCTACCCATAATGCAACTGGGTCTGATTCCTGGCCCCTGAATACAAAATCACAACCATAATGTAAGCGTGGAACCAGCCTATTTCAAAATGGCAACAAGGCTACCACTAATGAGCAGTTAGTGGGGTGAAGGGTTTCGATTTTCGCCGCATTCGAAAGTGTCTCTGGCAAGTGGCAACTGTCAATTAAAGAAAGGGGCACTACCTTTCAATACTATTTTGAAACCTATCGTGCCTATGCAGTTGAAATGCATGGAAATTGCTTACGTGGAGACACTGGCAGTTTTGGCTACTCGTAATGGTATAGAGTGACTTTTTTTATAGCCATGTGTTCAAATGTCCTCCGCTCACAAGCTGCCAACATTGTTTTAAACAAAATACACAATACTGTTGCGCACGCGCAGAGGTGATCCAATCAATGGCTTTCACTGGGAACCAGCTACCGATCCCCATATTACAGGAGCGGGAACCAGTCTATCTTTCCATTTGGTTTTGAACTGGAACAAAATACCCACGAGAGGTTGTGAAGTCGGAGAGGAAGCCGTAACCGAATACGATATCAAAAGAATGGTACATCTTTGACGTATCCAGTGGGGGCGGGGCACTTTGCTCCCCCGTCTGCCCTCCTGTTCTGTTGGAATTTTTCTTGGCGCACAAACTTTGGCCTCTTGAGGCCTAGTACTATTAAACAGTGCTGTAGAAAATACATTTGGCAAGTTATGATGTGCTATTCCGTAAAATTTATTGTGTATAATTACGATATAAAACTTGTTGCAACTGCATCACGTATTCCTGATCAATAAAATAGATCCGCACAAAGATTTGCCATTGACTATTGCTCCGAATGGACTCGTAATAATATAGAAATGGCGACCCGAGCAAGTCCGTGTTAAATTATTTCTTATTTTGCGTCATTTTTGTTGTCTTCGGCAAAATCATGTAGCTTTCGGCAAAAGTGACTGAAAAGCGTCACCTATTATTATGATTAGTGTCCAATACTTGTACCGTTAACCCTAAAAGGGCCGGGGTTTTTTTACCATCTCTCTCAGCCGGGGGGGGGGGCTGATTCCGCCCCCCCCCCCAAGATCTCGGCCATTGATTGACGAAAAATTTGAAACTCGGTACATGCATAGAGCAACTCTTCATGAACATACCCAAGAAATTTCAAGACTATAGGTCAAAGGGTTTTGGAATTATGGCTAATTAATTATTCATATGTGCGAATGGTAATTCTGCTCTGTATACAGAGGAAATGCAGTTTTCACGGCGCGTAGCGCCGGAAAAAAAATTCGCTGCTAGACAACCCCTGGTCTGATTTTTATATTTTTGGTGTCAAAAGATGTGCAAGGCTCGAGGCTAAAAAGTCATAACAGGCTATCGCGGAAAAAGTCGAGGGGGGAGGCGGATTCCGCCCCCAGCCCCTTTAGGGTTAAACAGCGCCCCTCTGATATCACCCCAGTTCGGAATCTCCAGCAATTATTGTTGGAACCTGAGATAAAAGTACTGCTTTCTTAAATACTTCAGGGACGTAATTCCCGTTGGGGAAGTTTTGGGGGGCTCACAATTTTCTTATTTTTTTTTTTCAATTTCTTGAGAAGTTAAAAAAAATCAAATATTTTGTCGAAAATGTTTGGCTGCAAAACAAAATTGGATTTTTTTTTTTGGGGGGGCGACTATTTTGACGTTGGTGGCGCCACTTACACCCCTATTATACCACTCAAAAAAGGCCATATGTATTTCACCAAGGTCAAATCGTGGGACAAAAAAGATTTTACAAAAAAGTGACAACTTCTTCAGGGGGCTCAAGCCCTCCGAGCCCCCCCCCCCCCCATGCACCACTGGGTGGGCTATTGAATCCTCCCCCAACTTTTACATGATGAGAAACAACAAACTGCATATTTGGAGGTATTTATTTCTAACCGCCAATGTAATCAATAGCACTGAAAAAATGGAGAGAAAAAAAATGCGGCAGTGCAGTTTGATACATAACCGCGAGTATACATAACGATGTGTACATGTGTCTGTATAATGAATAGCGCCCCTATACTTATTGTAAGGAGGTATCCAGCCCGGCCTTAGTCCCCCCCCCCCCCCTTCAAAGTTCCAATGCGGCCGGGCAACTTGTTGATCTAAGTCATCATCCCCAATCCCCATGGGCGTCGCGAGGGTGTGGGGGAGGGGGGGGAGGAGGCCCCCAGACCTCCGCCCCCGGAAAAGCAAAAGCAAAATTCCCCAGTCCTTGGGCCACCGGCATGGAGCGCCTGCCTGAAACCTCCGATCGAAGCGCTCTCACCAAAAACGTCACGCATCACCGGCCATGCGTGTCAAAAGGCATAAATTACACAACATCGGGCTCTATAGTTATACATATTCCAATATTCGCTGTGGTGGCAGATCACGGTCCTGAGCATCGAGAGAACACACTCACCACATTACTTGAGAGGAGTTTAACTGCTATACCTGCAAACTGTCCCATGATTCCGTGATTCCTGAGTTCGAGCCATGTCCAGTTTTTTCATGCCCTTGACTATAGTCTCCGCCGCCGGCTACCAGTGTTTCAACTCGGCGCTGGATCTTGGCTATGTGCCGCTACCGCCGGGGAAATACGCCAGCACTGACCGGCATAGATGGAGGAACGCCGCTACCTCGTGCTTCAGTGCGGTCATTTTGTCAGTCTTCGCAGTCTATAGGTATCGTCCATGGTTTTGGTTTGATCCATTTGATTTATTATTAAGTGGATGCAAGGGGGAGGTTAATTATAGCAAGGGTCTTTATATTTAAGACAACTGTGAATGGGACGTGTTCAGCAATTAAACATGCAGTGTCAGTTTAGCCCAAATTGGGTTGCAATCGGATTATAAAATTTAAGGGGGTCTACCCGATGTTCCCCAATACCAATGTTCTCCGAAATCCTTATGGTTAGGGTTAGGGTTAGGATTATGGTTATAGGGTAAGGATTTCGCCCGGGGAACATAGGTATTGGGGAACGTTATGCACCCATTTTAAGTACCAAGCACCAAGTCAATCCTCATCGTATATGTAGCTTCAAATGATTTCGAAATCATAGTGCTGGTCCCGAGAGGGCGGGGCCCGCAGAGAGTCAACTTTTAACCTAACTGACAGACTCACTGATCCACTATCACTTGTAGCGTGTAATAAAAAAAATTCTGTGCATAAAATGAATATGTCTGCATACTGAAGGCAGTATTGTGAGAGATTACTGTGCCCGTCCTTGTTGCCATTGTGCCACACAGATGGTATTGAAGTTTGCATAATGCCATATGCCCTCGATCAGTTTACGAGCTGGACAGTTTTGCGTATAATGGCCTACCGGCATCCGGCTAGTATGCAAGAGACCTAGTTTAATTGTTGGGTACGGAGAAGAGCTCCGTTGGACAACGGGTGATTCTGTAAGGTTACACACGGCCCAGTGAGTAGGCCAAAAATCCGTCCGCCGAGCTCATGAACAAACGTTATTCTCAAATATCTTTTTTTACAGAGTTCTGAGAGCCATGGAATTGTTGAATTGAAGACATGGCACTGCAGCTCTGGCCTGGACTTGGGGCTTCCACTTGTGAGCATTTGGGATGCAATTGGGTCCGAAAGTGGCGCTATTTAGCCATGTTGTAGAGGGATCTTCAAAATGGCTCCTTTTCCAGTTTGGGCAACATCATTCGTTTTAGGGGTGGTCTTCTTTGATGGAGAATTTCCTCAAAAGTCAATTAAGTGTCAACCCACACAAATTGAAAAGAAAACGAAAGATGACATGTTGATCATCATTTTTTTCTGTGTAGCCTGCACACCTGTGAGACTTCAGAGTGGGGATTTATCACTGGTGCATCTATGCAGGATCTTTTTACTGGGGTGCACCCTCAGACTGACCTCCGAAATCCTTTTTCAAAAAATTGCCATCTCGATACCATTATTCATTCAGTTTGGTCAGCCATCCGGAATTGTTGCTACAGCCTCATGTATACTACACGGAGATTGCTGAAATCAGCGTGGCTATTGGGACCGGTAAGATAGATTTTGGTCCACAAAGGCCATATTAAAAACAACTTTGGTCTATTCATTTTGTTCCCACGATTATTAGACATTTTCTTTTTACAATACTGCGTTTGCTAGTGCGTCATACTACACACTATTGTTTTGTCACTTTCCCTCGTTTATTATTTTGTCAAAAATCGTGTTTGAAACTCAACGAGTCATGCCTGAAAATATAGGTAAATTCATTTGGTCCTTTCGAATGCCTTTCTACTGAAACTAACATCATCAGAAAAGTGACTGTTCTTTTAATATATCTTTCCGTTTGTATCTGCCGTCAGGCTATTTCTTATACGACACATGGGATATTGTGAGACACACGGGTATTTTCAAGAAATGGACGGTCCTCCTGCATCACGTCATTGTAAGTATACCACACCTGGGATGACTGTTGGACCATAATAGGGGCCGCCTTCTAAAATCGTGGATCATTTTTGACTTTTTTTTGAAAATCAGACGTGCACTTCTGTGCAGCCGGTCGTAAAAAAAAGACGGTGCCTGATTTTGGCAGAACACATTATGTTAAAATGTGACGTGATTTGCCAAAATCAGGCACCGTCTCTTTTTTTTTTATAAAAATGTACATTTCCTGAAAAAGCCGAATAGTTCAGATAGGAAGCAAAGAGATCCCGTTTTGAACATATAGTTGGATCATGTTTCGAGTTGATATCATGCCACCAATACATTGTAGTTTGTTTGCGAAGTTAACAACAATGTCCTTATTTAATTCGCTCTGCACGGAAATTCTCGTGAAGTACCGTACCTATGTAACAGTGTTAAAACCAAGATTTATATGCTTGGGTCACCTGTGTTCATAGCTGAATGAACGCCAATATATGGGTGCTTTCGAGTACCTCACCCGGATCGACTCGGGTAAAGGCAGACGGGTTAGCCACGACAGCCAGGCTAATCGAACGCTCAACCGCTGACCATCAGGCTCACGTGATGTCCGTAGCCGCAGCCGTAGCCACTGACAAAACGCCCGTTTCGGACTGGGTCTTAGTTTGAGATTTACTGCTTTTCAGTCAATTGCAAAAATCAAAAAGTTGGGCTGGAAGTATAGCCTCCACAGTTGCAATAAACTCAATAAATATAGACTTTTGAATTGAGCTTACCGCTCTCCACGGCCGCCATATTTGTCCATTTGTAGGAGCGAACAACGTATGCATGTGACGAATTTCCACCACTGACTCTGCCTAATGAGCAGGCTCTGTGTGGTGTCTAACCCCGGCCGGGTGAGTTTAGAATGACGTCAGAGCTAATCGAACGGCACGGGGCTAATCCGAGTCGATCCGGTGAGCGTGACTCGAACGCACCCTATAACTGCCTGCCGAAATGTTTCATATTTTTTTGCAGGAATTTAACTTTTTGTCCCGTGTCGGCAAGTTAAATTAGAGTGAGAATATATAAAACTTTATCTGCGAGTGGTGTTTAAAATGATTTTCAGGTGGCTCTTTCATACTACGTGATGTCAACGTGGAAGGCGGAAATGGGCATAGCCATCATCTCACTGCTACCCGAAATCAGCGCCATTTTTCTGCATTCGCGTCAGGTCCTGCTGATCTATGGATTCTCCAAAGACTCCGCCTTCTACCGCGTGCACGGAGTCTTCAACCTCCTGACTGGTATCTCGTGCCGACTGGTGCCCATTGTGTACGCGTGTTACCTGACGGCGACCGGCAACCACCCTGAGTTACATCCGTTTTTCGTTTTGCTGCTTCCGTTAATGCCGCCCGTTATTCTGGCCATTAACTGCACTATGCTATGGCGATTACTTCACAGTGATTTCCTGAGTACTAAGACCCACAGAGTTGACTTTATTATGGAAAACTGATGACACCTGTGAGAGTGTTGTGCACAATTGTATGTCATGCATACACTCTAAAAAACAAATCGGTTAAAAATAACCAAATTTATTTGGTCACGTTACTTTTGGTTATTATATTTGAAAATGTCTTGTTATATTCTACCAATAGTTCTTCAAATGACTTTGCGTCATTTTTGCGATGGTCCTACAGCCAAATATCTTTCTCGTGACATACCCTGACTGTGTGCCAAATGCCATGCTTGTATCATCAAAGGCACAATTCCCCCAAATGTGTCCCCTATCTGCCCCACTATAGGCTAATTCGTTATAACTACGCAATAAAATATGCAGTTAAACCAACCCACGAATTGAAGGGCCAGTTTTTGTGACTCGATTCCAGTCGAATCATTTTAAAGAAGTGACTGGAGTCGAGTCGAATCAGTTTTAAAAAGTGACTCGAGTCGAGTCGAGTCACTTTAAAGAAGTGACTCGAGTCGAGTCGAGTCGAGTCGAGTTATTAGGTCAAGAAGGTCGAGTCGAGTCGAGTCAAATATTTAGGTCGAGTCAATTCGAGTCACAAATATTTGAACACTAGCAACAAGTAAAGACAAAATAGAAAGTCGTTTGTATCACTGTAACAGTTGACGAGAATTAAAACTTCAGTCTTATAGAATATGGTTTGGCTTCGGGTCTAGATTTTTTTTTTCTCTGATCGCCGACATCATCCGCCAAATAATAGCATCATACAAAACTGTTTCTGATTTTTTAAAAGTGGTCATGTTTCTATTCCATTTTTAAAAGGAGGGCATAAATATAGCCGGCGTTCGAATCCATGAGCTTTATAAGAAATCGCCCCAAGCCAACGATGAAACAACGAATTACTGGATTATTTTGTGCGTTCCAGAACCGAGAGGTGGGAGTCTGTGACACGTTGTATAATGCATGTACATGTCTTATTAGTGTGAGAAGGTGTTCTTAATGTTAAGAAGGTTTTAGCTTTAGATTGTTTTAGTGTTAATTGAGAAGTCGTGCCTAATTTCCATTTTTGTCCCCCTGGCTGTAAGACGGAAGGGGATATGGCGATAGCGTGTTCCTTCTGTGTGTCTGTCTGACTACATGTATGGGCGGGTGGGTTATCCCTCAGACTGTACATTTCATGTACATACAAAAGGGAGACAAAGAAGGAAATGATCAGGTCCTCATGAGTATAGTAAAAATGTCTGTACTGTGCGTATATGTCACAAAATGTCCGCCGCGACCGATGTGACAACAGTTTTTCGCCTTTTCTTGGGAACGATATTGGCATGAGGTTAGTTTCCAACCTCGTCCCCAGTGCTTACTTTATTTCCAACCTCGTTTCCAATAGTAAACCCTGGATAGCATACCTTCTTCCTGTATCTTGATTCGATACCGTAATGGATTTATATCGTGTACTTGGTGTTGTTATTTCCAATGCGCATTACGTGTTTTTACGTCCCTTTGTAATTATTACGTCCACACCTCAAAAGAATAAGTTCCTTTCCAATTTGTTCATATTAATATGAAATGTGATACTGCATATTGTCTGGATAAGATTGTAACATATTTTTGGAAAAAAATTGTGTTTTCGTAACTCACGCCATGCCCACGTACGCCGCGACGAATTGATGCTGTTACCCCAGACACCACACACAAAAATAAACGCTGATGTAAAGCACAGGACGCCACCAGACTATTCCTCATTTGCATACGTGTTCAAAAATTTTGCACATACAAATGATCCAATACCAGGGTGAGAGAGCATAGTGGTGGGCGCGTACTGCTCGACACCCTGGGAACGAGGTTGGTTAGTTTCCTTTCAACCAGACCTTTGTAAACAATCCAAAACAAAATTGTCGGGGCTATATTGCAACCTGAAACTGCAAGTCTCTTGTTTTGGCACTTACGTCCGTTACTATTTGGTTTGGCGTTAGCTTTTGCCCTCCCATGCATGTTGTATTATGTTGATAAAAACGTTCAAAAATGCCAAAGATCGTGCAAACTGGAAAGGAGTAGGATCATGTGTGCAGTCTCCTTTGTATCGATTGTAAACTATATCTATTGTACTTAAATACGAATTATTGAACAGGAAAACACAAGCAGGTTTTTAAAAAGTTTACAATTTATACATTACCAGCACACTCTCGCAAAAAGTGGTTCGGCCACCTTTCTATACAAAACCTCATTGGCCGGGGATTTTGTGCGTAAACCTTATAAGTCAGCCGATCACGCTCAATTGACTTCGGCAAAACCGCAAGTCCCATCATAAAGAATAAGTTAACCGGACCATTTTTTTCCAAGAGTGTGTCTCTAATGGCTGATGGGCTTTTAAAAAGAACTTTTGCAAATGGGAAAGACACTTTGGAAACATCCATTCAGTTTGGATATTATGCTTCATGAATTTCTGAATAAACGAGCACATTTTTAAACAGTATTTAATTACTATTATTTTTCGGTGCGGTGGGGGGAGGGGGGGCTAGACAGACGATATATCAGAATGGCGCAATAAGACCGACAGAGCAATAAGAGCGGGCGCAATAATTTTGATTGGGGTTTCTAAAATTTCTACGTGAGTCATTTGCATAAAAAGTGACCCCACAATTTTTTGTAAAAAAAACGAGACCGTCTAGTTTAAAGATATAGTCCATTATTTGTAATAATTTGTGCATTTTGTTTGTTTGAAGCAACAAAAGTGCTCAAAATCTAATGAAGGATACTGAACAACTAACCTGATGAAGTTTCAGTTCAGCTTCAGCTGTATATCCCGAGAAAAACAGCATTCTAGGATCTCAATTTCAAATCAAAATCATGTTTTGAATTGTTTTGAATTGCAGCTATACGCGATGTCGCGCACTGATCCGACGAATTATAGCAACCGCGCGCGCCTGTGCGTCGTGCCAATGCTTGCGTGCGCTACGCCGAATAACAAAACGAACTACTAATTTGAATTTTGCTACGGTGCGTCTTAAGACGCACCGTTGGAAATGCCTTCTTTCGTCGATTACTTCAAAATGATAGTGTAACCTGGAAAAATGACACACTATTATATGGGGGAACTCGCAAACACTAAAGATTCAATGGGGATTAACTAACAAAACTAAACGAACTCAGGATCTTTGAAAGGAAAAGTCGCGAGGAAATTGAATTAATAGAGACAAAGGACACAAATCTATATTTCAAACCAAAAAGGGGAAAAAAATAATTTATTAACTAAGAACTGTAAATCAAAAAAAAAAAACAATAGAACGGAACGTAAGACCAAAGACCGAAAACCAACTTAATAGACTAAAATCTAAAATCAAAACTAAAGGCAAAGACTAAAAAAAAACCTGAAACCTAAAACCAACACAGTGTGAATTAATGGATCTTAGAATACACTTTGACGAAAATCTGTAAACAACAAAAGAGAAGTAAAGAACATAGGAGAAACAATAAACAAGGAAAACAAAGTCAAGCTACAGGTATAAGTAATTTAAACAATGAAATAATAATTGGAAAACCACTCCTCTTGGCTTCATGATGTACATACAAAACCTCATGATGTACATACAAAACCTCATTGGCCGGGGTTTTTGGGCGTAAACCTAATCAGTCAGCCGATCACGCTCAATTGACTTCGGCAAAACCGCAAGTCCCACCATAAAGAATAAGTTAACCGGACCATTTTTTCCCAAGAGTGTGTTTCTAATAATTTAAGACGAAATAAATGACCTAACTATTCTACTTAATACGAATTATTGATCAGGAAACCGTAAACAGGGTAACAAGTTTTATATGAAGTACACAATACGATTTTGACGAATACCACATCATGACCTGCTCAGTATTGAACACGGCACGTACGAAATAATACTAGGCCTTCGTTGGGGTATACCCTATATATGTTCCCCAATCCATGTTCCCCTATACCTATGTTCTCCAATACCTATGTTCCCAAAATCCTTTGGGTTAGGTTTATAGGGTTGGTGAACATATGTATTGGGCAATATAGGTATGCATCCCCTTCATTTACGCCACGAACACGTCGGTGGTTTCAGAGAAAATTTCTCCAGTAAGAGAGTGGGAATGTTCCCCATCCACATTGGATACATGTATTCTTTAAACATCGGATTCGGCTCCGGTTTCGTCTCTGACCTGAAAACCTTTCGTACATTCCTTTTTAATGTTCAGTTCAAAAACCAAAAATGGAAAGACTCCGAACTCTGATGCTTTATAAAATAATGAACCATTGACATGAGTGACCGTACTATATACCTTTACCATGTTGCCCCAGTTCAGTCATGTTCCCTGTATCAAATAGCAGTACTGAATGATAATGCTTTTGGTGCCAAAAGGAGCCAGACTATTTTTCCTTCCAGCCTCTCTTTGGTTACGTAGATTTGAATGGGGAAAATCAAGATGGCCGCAACATGATAATGGTCTATAAAGACCTAGATGTCCTTGAAGTCCTAATCTTTTCCATCCCTGGCCTTCGACAAAAGATCACTGCGGATCAAACTCCAAAGCTGGAGGACGTCGACGATAGCAACGCCCGTGGTCATGCAGGGCATCACTATCTCCAGGTAATACGGCATTGGCTGGGTGAAGGAGTGGTAAACGGCGAACGCCAACGGTATCAGGCGCAGAACAAAGAAGGTACCGAGGTTGAGAAGCACGTGAACGCCATAGGAAAAGTTGTGTTTGGAGACTCCATGCATCAGCAGGAGTTTGCGGGAGTGAAGGAAGATGGCGTTCAATTCGTTCAGTAGGTTTATTGTCAAGATGCCCATTGCTATGTGTTCGATACTCATCATGAAGAATGTGGAAATCACCTTATGGAAAGGGGAACAGAAAATATAGAGAATGAAGCCTGATTGAGGTCGTCTGGCATTGCATAATTGTCTACACACTGTTTTGGGCCAAATAAAGAGTATGGCTGGAAAGGAATTTCTGTACTGATTAGTCGTAATTTGAGCAAGAAATGCGCAGTATAGTTTCTGAGTTGGACATGTATCAGTTTACATAAATTTGATGTGTACCAATTTTACAAAGGCCATTTTGGGGGTGGTTTTCTTAATAATATCAATGAACCCAAAATATTTCGCAAATTCCAGAACTTTTGCACGTTAAATTTTCTATTCAAGGGTCCCGGAAGCTAGAGTTATACCACGCACGCACATGCAGCGGCACCCGACTATCCCGCGAACTTCTCTATATGCGCCTAGTAGAAGTAGTAACACAAAACACCTTTTTACTCCAAACCCGATCGTGTCACTAAATCTAAATAATACGAGATTCCACTAACACAGAAACACCCAAACAAAATTAATACTGGGTGAGTCAAAAAAAGCGAAACCGAAATGTCGGGACCATTGTTTTAGTGAAGTTCTGCATGTAGCCCTTTCAAAATGTAGGATACAAAATCCCACCTGTTTTTGTGTGATCCGTGGACAGAACTTTAAAACAGTGGTTGTGTTTAAAATTCCGTAACTTGAAAAGTACATGAGTGGTTTGCATGACTCTTGTACTAAAAGAAAGCGTATGAATTGCGCTTTCATATCCTAGATTTTAAAAGTGCTACATGCAGAATTTCACTTAAACAACGGCCCCGACATTTGGGTTTAGCTTTTTTGACTCGCCCTGTTTAGTAAGCAGACCGCACATTCTTCTATTCTTTTTACTCAAAGAGGGTAAGTGCCTAGTAGTCATGTGGTTGCTTAGGCAAAGCGACTGCCGTTGTTAGGCAAAGCTAATCCGATTACGTACTAAGAAGCTATAACAGAGCAGTGAAATTCATGGACCACAAAAAAACATGGCCTTTTGAACATTGTGTTTCTCAAAAAATGTGCACAGTGTGATGAAAAAAATAAATTATAACGGAAGAAGAAATTCTACACTTTATGTCATTGAAAAAATCGCCGTCATCGATGCCGAAACGTCAAAACTGGTCACTGGTATAGCTGACCTTCAAGTCTGGAAGAAATCGTTCGAAAACTTCCCCAACTCTCTGTATTTATATCAATTTCTGGGAATTTCTCAAAATTGTTATTTCACGAGTTGTTGAACACTTATATCATCTAAGTATATTTCGAATTTCATCTTAATCTGTTGTTGCAAACGCTAGTGTTACAGCTTAAACCATCTCCATGAAAAATTTCGACGATGATTTCTGCCTACCCAACCCACATGCATTGTTCAGCAAGCGCCTTAGATTTTCCTCATGGATTTCCATTACTGTTGTTCTTCCTGCGGAAATGGTGTAAGGAAAGAAAAGTTAAGATATGGCATACTTACAATGCCGTGGTGAAAAACAAGCAACCAGTCCTTGAATAAGGGATTGTGAGTCAGCAGATCATACGTTTCGTGCATGTAAAATCCTGAGTGAAAAAAAGAAACAAAAAGAAAACAAACACGAATATACAGGGTGAGTAAAAACAAAAATGAAACCCCAAATGGCAGGACAAATTTTTGAATGAAATTTTGCCTGTAGCACTTTCAAAATCTAGGATATGAAAGCCCGGCCATCAAGCTTTCTTTAACCCTAAAGGGGCCGGGGGGCGGAATCCGCCCCCCCCCCTCAACATTTTCCGTGATAGCCTCTAAAAAAAAATTTTTCGCGACCCGAGGTGTTATGACTTTTTAGCCTCGAGCTTTGCGCATCTTTTGATACCAAAAAACATAAAAATCGGACCACTGGTTGCCGCGTAGCGAAAAATTTTCCGGCGCTACGCGCCGTGAAAACTGAATTTTCGCATATACGTCGTGTACACAGAGCAAAATTGCCATTCGTACATATGAATAATTAATTAGCCATAATTCCAAAACCCTTTGACCGATAGTCATGAAATTTCTTGGGTATGTTTAGGAAGAGTTGCTCTATGCATGTGCCGAGTTTCAAATTTTTTCGTCACTCGATGGCCGAGATCTTAGGGGGGGCAGAATCCCCCCCCCCCCCCCCGGCTGAGAGATGGTCAAAATAACCCGGCCCCTTTAGGGTTAAGTACAAGAATCATTCGAATCACTCATGTACTTTTTTTCACGTTACGGAATTTGAACGCAAACACCGTTTAAAAGTTCTGTGTTCTTTCAGCAAACCGAAGTTCCCTTTGGATGCATGTTCGAGTTTCACAACAACAGAGAAAATTATAGAAATACAATTATATAATTTGCCTTCTCATCTGATCAGGCTCGTCAGCATCAGAACACATACTTTGAAAATAATTACAATGTACAAGTGCAATATTGAATGCCTTGTTAAATAGGCCGAAATCAACACACCCCCATGTATGGACAAAATCCTACCGGATAGCACTGCGAAGCAAACTTCGACTGACACGGCGTAGTGCCTCACCGGATCGCTCCATAGTCCTGGCTGGCTAAACAAACTATATTGAAAGAGACAAGGACATACATATAAATGGCCACAACTCAAGAAGTTAGACATTAAAGGGCAGTGTTGTAGTACTCGTACTTGGTACTTGTGCTCGAGTACTACTCGTTCTCGTACTCGAATGTTATAGTACTCGTTCTCGAAAAGACGGTACTCGTACTCGGGCAGCAAAGAACTCATACTCAACATGTCGAAATTGTACTCGATCATTAAAGTACTCGTACTCGAATAGCAGTATTTTGGGGGAAATGTTATAGCTTCACTTACGATGGCCTTACTTTATCGATACTTTCAGTTTGAAACGGTTGATTGGCTTGTGGAGAAATCGAGATTTCGTGATTTTCCTCTGTGCAATTCCCCACAAACACATGTAACAGCTAGCCGTGAGTGGGTCTGTATATCGGTCTAACTGGGCCTGGGCCAATTACGCATTCGGAAATGCGAGTACCCGTACTCGTACTCGGAAGTACTCGTACTCGTGCTCCGCCGGCAACCTAAGTACTCGGCAGTACTCGGTACTCGGAAAAAAAGTACTCGACTACAACACTGTTAAAGGGCCATGCAATGTAATGTTTTTAATGCAGTGCAAATGCACCTTTGTATCCCGTTGTACCTTATGTTCAATTTTAGTTTGGCCCTATCAACTAGGGGTCCGCTCATAAGTCCGACGCTCATAGGTCCGACGCCTCACACGTACGACAAAAACGCATCCCCAACCAAATAAGGGCTCATAAGTCCGACGCCTCATAGGTGCGACGCCTCATCATGGCTCCAACGCCTCATAAGTCCGACAATTAAATTTACTTTTATTTCTGTCCATAAGTCCGACGCCTTATAAGTCCGACGCCGCATAAGTCCGACAGCTATAATTATAAATAAGTACAAACATTACGTAAAATGTCAGAATGTTAACGCATCTAATAATTGTTTAAGTCAGTGATTATACATTGACATTGACATTAAGGGATGCACCCCCGCTCGGATTTACGCCCGTACTAGTAGCATCAACACTAGCGCTAAAAACTGCACAGCTATGCACAGTGCGCCTTTCGCAAGTAGACAACCTCGCGGATTTAAACGGTCGTAAACAATGTTTAAAATCTCGTTTTTGCCTTGTCGGAATGACCCTTTTCTGGTAATGGTCCAGTAGGTTCGACGCCTCATAGGTCCGACGCCTCGTTTTTCCGACGTCGGACTTATAAGGCGTGGGACCTAGAGGCGTCGGACTTGTGATACGGCTCCATAAACTAGCACCTGAGAATTAGGGAAAGGCCTACCAGTAAATAACAATTCCGGATACAATGAAATCGCTGACCAGCGCAGTGCCTGCGTTGCGCCATCGATACCGCTCCTTGTCAGCAAACTTCCCAACAGGCGACGGGATCAGAGGTAAGTCATAGTTAAACAGAAAGTTGACACACTGGAACCCGAGAGCTGAAGCCACGCTGATGGGAATATACGAACGGATCATGCTGCTGAAAACTGTAACCTGAAATTATATACTTGTTCTCTGTGTGAACGTAGTGTTAAAAACCTGCGCTTTGAGAAATGCAATGCAGTCGATTCTTTTCATTGTGGCCATCAAGTAGTATGACACTTTTTGTTATGTTTGTGTGGTTGGATTATGCCTGCGAGGTCAGATACTAATTCTATGGCCCGCACGCGTAATTTTTTTTCCTAGGAGGGTTAGGGGCAATGTCATGAATAATTCAGTTTTTCCTTTGAATCATTGCAAGACTTAGGTTCTCGTTCTATTTTCCCCTTAATTTAAAATTATCTCGGTGATAAATTTAGAAAAGAAAAATAGCTGATGAAAATGAGCAGCGACGACGTGGATTCGAATCAGGGATCTTTGTATCCATAGCTCATCTCGCTATCCACTAGGCTACTGTGTGGTAGCTCGACGACAACCGTTCTTTAAAATGCTTTAATGTATTGTAACTAGTTGAGTAACTAACAACAATGCTGTTCTTGTCATTGTCCGTTTCATGGATAAACATGAATTATTCATGACATTGCCCCTAAACCCTCCTAGCAATAAAAATTACGCGGCCCGCACCGTACCCAAGTGCACGCCCCCGTCAAGGTTGTGGTTCCGGCATGTTTCCTGGCATGTTCACAACAGGAGAAATAAGCTCAGAGGTTAACGGTGAAACAGTTAGTCAGGTGGCTTAATGAAATCACCGTTGCTGAGCGGATAAAAGCAACATATTTAGCATGAGGCTCCCTTGGGTCCTTTTGATTAATGTTAGCCTATGACTGAGCTAGCCCTCCGGAGTTTTTTTTTTAATTCATGTATAAAAACACCAAATTTCAAGATGGCCGACATTCATAACAAATTATCGCTTTTCTCGAGTCCTGGGAGTCATAAATAGCACTGGGTGGTCACCAAATTTGTGATTTTTAGGTAGTTGAATGTTAATTTGGACATCGTAGTAGCACCAATACGTTGGTTTATTTTTTGAATATTATAAATATCATCAATATGCCAATAAAAGACACATTTCCAATAAACACTACGGCCCCTCATCTGGTTAGAAGGGAAATGTTATCACCCAATAACCATGAATAATCGTGAATCATGCATTTCAGTAACTAGACAAACACTCATTTTCGAGCAACTACATCACTGATTGACAGACCTTAAATGTATCATGCTGCCACCATTTCAGTCGTGTTCCCTGTATCAAATAACAGTACTGAATGATAGTGTGTTTTGTGCTAAAAGGAACCAGACTATTGTTCCTTCCAGCCTCGCTTTGGTTACGTTGATTTGAAAGGGGAAAACATCCAAGATGGCCGCAACATGATAATGGTCTATATGTAGGCAGTTTTCAATTTTCCTTACTATATCTCACATCGATCACGGAGACTAGGTCATTTATTGATTGAATAGAGTTGAGTTGAAATGCAATGTGTAAGAAATTCTCACAGTTTCTTACAAAGTATGTGGCCTTTGTTCTGTGATGTCTAACACAAACTTTACAATGTTATGTGGAATACATTTGCACTTGCAAAGTGGTGAGCAGTCCAGATTTGCTTTGCCGCATTTGCAGTTGGTGCCCAGCAAACACATAATGCTGTGATAACATTTTTGTAAAGTCGTACCGATGTTATATCTAATACATTCGAAATAACATTTTAATAACTATATAGAAATATCATGTTATAAACATAAACATTTCAATAACGTGATTTAAATGCCCCAAATTTGACGTTTAATCAGGTATGTAAAAACTGAATTATCCCATATACGTCGTGTACACAATGCATTAATTACCATTCGTACATATGAATAATTAATTAGCCATAGTTCCCAAACCCTTTGACCTAAAGTCATGAAATTTCTTGGGTATGTTCATGTTGAGTTGTTCTATGCATGTACCGAGTTTCCAAATTTTTTGTCACTCGATGACCGACATCTTAGGCGGGGGGGGGGGGGGGAATCCGGTCAAATTAAGATAGTCAAAATAACCCGGCCCTTTTAGGGTTAAGTATATTAAAGCGATACATGTATTATCAAAGCGTTTTTACCAAATGTTTTAAACGTGATTTAGGGAGGAAATATCGTGATATATACAAACACATTTTAATAACGTGATTGAAATGCCTCAAATTTGGACGTTTTATCAGATATCTTAAAGCGATAATGTCAAAACATTATAAACAAATGTTTACAAAAAAAAGATTTATGGAGGAAATATCATGATATACACAAAAGCATGTTAAAAACGTGATTTAAAGGCCTCAAATTTGACCGTTTTATCAGGTAATTAGCCCGAACAACCCAGTGTGTTCAATGCGAAAAATACACTAGTCCGAACGAAAGTCAACTTTTGTGGAGCAAAAACAACATACTTTATTCATATTCACGGTACCCGCCGCTATCGGATTCGAATCAGCCAACCGATCCGTAAGCTCGTTGGTCGAGTGGTATATAAGACGTCTTCACAAGAAAGTAAGAGGTCGTGGGTGCGAGTCCCACCTGAGCGATTCTTTTTCCAATTTTCACTCGGGACAACATACTCGTTGTCAAACAATAACCCTGCAACATTTCCGCTTTCGAGTTATATTCAATTTGTATTGCACTTCCGGTAACGGAAGTGAAGATCATGCGTGTTTTTTCCTGGGAATAAGAATTGTTGCACAAGGCATCATTTACAACCTCAGGCAAAACGAACACGATACTCTATTCAGTTCTAAAGGTACAGCTGAAACTATTTTCTGTACACTTGGACGTCTTTAATGCAAGTTTTGTTCGTGATGACAAAGAAGTTTTGGGGTGAATACAACATTGGTTTGTCTTAATTTATTATAGACTTCATACACGTGCTCAACTATAATTTGAAACCAGTACAACAGGTATTTCATGAGTTATTGTTCAAGCAACGCGTAGATTGTTTCTGCGTGTTCAATAGTCAGGAGTATTTTCTGTATACAATGGGACGTCTTTGTGGCAGGTTTTCTCCACGATAACAAAATAAGGTTTTTGAGTGACTACAACATTGGGTTGTCTTAGTATAGGCCCGATGGACATGGACTCAACAACATTTAACAGGAATTTCAAACCAGTACGATGGCTGTTTCTTGAGTTATTGTTCAAGCAACGCATAGGTTGTTTCATGCGTGTTCAATACTCAGAAGTATTTTCTGTACACTGGGACGTCTTTGTGTGAGGTTTTCTCCATGCTGACAAAATAAGGTTGCGTGACTACAACATTGGTTTGTTTTAATACTTTATAGGCCTGATGCATATGTCGTCACCGACACCACGAAGTAACACCCATCTACATACCAGTAAAAACTAGCAATCGGAGAAAACGGCATCTAAAGTTGAACGCCTTCTAAAACAACACTTTGCGTCAAAACGGCAGAGTATTTCAGTTGGTTTCTCGTTGTGGACACCTGATAAATTGAATTTATTAAATCTGCTGTTTTTCACCCGTTTGTGTATTAAATAAACAAGAAATAAGAGAAAAAAGATGAGTGTTAGTTCATGAAACCGAAAAAGCTGCGAAACTGTAAATTTTCGTTTTCACGAAGTAACACTCTTCAATGTATTTAACACGAGGAAAGTGCATCTTCAGGTCAGCGCGCGCGCGCTCATACAACTTGTTACAAGAAGAGTGTTACTTCGTGAAAACGTTTTTGCTCACTTATGAGCAGAATACTAGTACAACAGGTATTTCATGAGTTATTGTTCAAGCAAACGCGTAGATTGTTTCTGCGTGTTCAATAGTCAGGAGTATTTTCTGTACAATAGGACCGTCTTTATGGCAGGTTTTATCCATGATAGTACGATGGCTGTTTCTTGAGTTATTGTTCAAGCAACGTGTAGATTAATTGTTTCTGCGTGTTCAATAGTCAGGAGTATTTTCTGTGCAATGGGACGTCTTTATGGCAGGTTTTCTCCATGATAACAAAATAAGGTTTTTGGGTGACTACAACACTGGTTTGTCTTAGTACTTTATAGGCCTGATGGACATGAACTCAACAACATTTAACAGGCATTTCAAACCAGTACGATGGCTGTTTCTTGAGTTATTGTTCAAGCAACGTGTAGATTGTTTCAGCGTGTTCAATACTCGGGAGTATTTTCTGTACACTGGGACGTCTTTGTGTGAGGTTTTCTCCATGCTGACAAAATAAGCTTTTTGGGTGACTACAGCATTGGTTTGTTTTAATACTTTATAAGCCTGATGCATATGTGCTCAACAATAATTAAAAGAAATGTCAAACTAGTACAACAGGTATTTCATGAGTTATTGTGCAAGCAACGCGTAGGTTGTTTCTGCGTGTTCAATAGTCAGGAGTATTTTCTGTACACTGGGACGTCTGTATGGCAGGTTTTTTGCATGATGACAAAATAAGGTTTTTGGGTGACTACAAAATTGGTTTGTTTTAATACTTTATAGATCTAATGGATATGTGTTCAACAATAATTTAAAAATATTTCAAACTAGTACGACAGGTATTTCAGGAGTTATTGTTCAAGCAACGCGTAGGTTGTTTCAGCGTGTTCAATAGTCGGGAGTATTTTCTGTACACTGGGACGTCTTTATGGCAGGTTTTTTTCCCACGATGAGAAAATAATGTTTTTGGGTGACTGAAACATGATTCTTTATAGGCCTGATGGATATATGCTTAACAAGAATTAGTGGAAATTTTAAGCTTGTACGACAGTTATTTCAGGAGTAATTGTTCAAGCAACGCATAAGTTGTTTCTGCGTGTTCAATAGTCAGGATCATTTTCTGTACACTGTGACGTATTTCTGGCAGGTTTTTCTGTGATGACAAAAAAGAGAGATTTTTTTAGTGACTACAAAGTTGGTTTGTCTTAATATTTTATAGGCCTAAGGCACATGAGCTTAACACCAACCGAAAGCTATTTTAAACACGTACAACGGGAATTTCATGAGTTATTGTTCAAGCAACGAGCAGGTTGTTGCTGCGTGTTTAATAGTCCGGAGTATTTTCTGTACTCTGGGACGTCTGTATGGCAGTTTTTTTGCATGATGACAAAATAAGGTTTTTGGGTGACTACAAAATTGGTTTGTCTTAATACTTCATGGATATGTGCTCAACAATAATTTAAAAACATTTCAAACTAGTACAACAGGTATTTCAGGAGTTATTGTTCAAGCAACGCGTAGGTTGTTTCAACGTGTTGAATAGTCGGGAGTATTTTCTGTACACTTGGACATCTTTATGGCAGGATTTTCTGTGATGAAAAAAAGAGATGTTTTGGTGACTACAAAGTTGGTTTGTCTTAGTATTTTATAGGCCTAAAGGACATGAGGCTATTTTTTGAGTTATCGTTCAAGCAACGTGTAGGTTTCTGCGTGTTCAGGAGTATTTTCTGTACACTGGGACGTCTTTATGGCAGGTTTTTTCCCATGATGAGAAAATAAGGTTTTGGGGTGGCTGAAACATGATTGGGTGACTGCAAAGTTGGTTTGTCTTAATATTTTATAGGCCTGAGGCACATGAGCTTAACACCAACTAAAAGCTATTTTAAACCCGTACAACGGGTATTTCATGAGTTATTGTTCAAGCAACGAGCAAGTTGTTTCTGCGTGTTTAATAGTCCGGAGTATTTTCTGTACACTGGGACGTCTTTATGGCAGGTTTTTCTGTGATGACAAAAAAAGAGATTTTTTGGTTACTACAAAATTGGTTTGTCTTAGTATTTTATAGCCCTGAAGGACATGAGCTTAACACTAACTACAAGAAATGTTAAACCCGTGCAACAGGCATTTCATGAGTTATTGTTCAAGCAACACGTAGATTGTTTCTGCGTGTTCAATAGTCAGGAGTATTTGTGTACACTGGGCCTGGGACGTCTTTGTGAGAGGTTTTCTTCATGATGACAAAATATAGTTTTTGGGTGATTACAACATTGGTTTGTCTAAATATTGTAAAGGCCTGATTGACATGAGCTCAACAACATTTAACCAGTATTTCAAACCAGTATGACGGCTATTTCTTGAGTTATTGTTCAAGCAACGTGTGGGTTTTTGCGTGTTCAGGAGTACTTTCTGTACACTGGGACGTCTTTATGTATGGCAGGTTTTTCCATGATGACAAAATAATATTTTGGGGTGACTTTAACATTGGTTTGTCCTAATACTTTATAGGCCTGATGAATATGTGCTCAACAACAATTAAAGGATATTTCAAACTAGTACGACATGTATTTCAGGAGTTATTGTTCAAGCAACGCGTAGGTTGTTTCTGTGTTCAGGCGTATTTTCTGTACACTGGGACGTCTATATGGCAGGTTTTCTCCATGATGACAAAATACGGTTTTCGGGTGACTATAACATTGGTTTGTCTTAATTTAGTAAAGACCTGATGGACATGGACTCAACAATAAATAAGAGAAATTTCAAATCACCACGACAGGTACTTAATGAGTTATTGTTCAAGCAACGCGCAGGTTGTTTCTGTGTGTTCAATAGTCAGGAGTATTTTCTGTACACTGGGACGTCTTTATGGCAGGTTTTTCTGTGATAATAACAATGTTTTTTTAGGTAACTACAAAGTTGGTTTGTCTTAATATTATATAGGCCTTATGGACATGAGCTTAACACTAACTAAAAGAAATTCCAAATCCGTACAACAGGTATTTCATACGTTTTTGTTCAAGCAACACGTAGATTGTTTCTTCGTGCTCAATATAGTCAGGAGTATGTTCTTTACACCTGGGACGTCTTTGTGGCAGGTTTTTTTCCATGATGACAAAATAAGGTTTTGGGGTGAATACAACATTGGTTTGTTTCAATACTTTATAGGCCCGATGAATATGTGTTCAACAATAATTAAAAGAAATTTCAAACAGTACAACAGGTATTTCATTGAGTTATTGTTCAGGCAACGCGTAGGTTATTTCTGCGTGTTCAATAGTCAGGAGTATGTTCTGTACACTGGAACGTGTTTACGTGAGGTTTTCTCCATGATGACAAAATAAGGTTTTGGGGTGCCTAATTTTTTCTTGATCAAGCACAATGTGAGACAAACCACTTAAAAACGCACCCGAAACGTGTACATGTGTACGTGTACGCGTAATCTTTGCGCTGACAAAAAAAGTGTTGGGTTCTATAAAAGTGAGGCGCGGTGGCCAAGTGGTAAGGCGCTGTCTCGTACCGCAAACAGAAGATCGAGGGTTCGAACCCCTATCGTGCCTTTCATGTTTTGAAACCTGATGTGTTTTTTTAAGTAACAAGATCGATACTCACAAAATTAAAATCGACGGGAACCGTTGACGAAAACAATGAATGCAACGAAAACAAATGCCACAGTGACGTGTAAGGCCTTGGGCACTCTCGTGCATTTTGTCAACAGCAATTTCTTCAAAAAGAGGGCGCGTTAACAAATAGCGGTCACTGTGAACGCGGATCTGTCCAACCGATGTCGGCTTTAATTGAACAAAAATAAAACACTCAATGTGGAGACGATAACTCAAGAAAAACACATTGCATTGATATGAAATTTCGTCTGATGATTGGTCGTGATATATGAAACACGAAGAGTGAAAATGGACGGGAACCGTTAAAGAAAAATGAAGTATGATTACAGAAAATACAGTGTATTATTCGCAAAAAAAAATCAATCCAAAAACAAGTGAATTTTAATTGCAAAAAAAATAAACACTCATTGTGGAGAACATAAATTTAAAAGAACGCATTGCTTTGAATTGGAATTCGCTCAATAATTGGTCGTGATTTAAAACATTCACAAAAATAAAATCGACGGGACTCACTTTGAAACACTCTTCGGAATGTCGTACATGTATAGTCTTCGCGCTGACAAAAACAGCGTAACCGTGAGGCGCGGTGGCCAAGTGGTAAGGCGTCTGTCTCGTAAACAGAAGATCGAGGGTTCGAACCCCTCTCGTGCCTTTCGTGTTTGAACCCTGAAGTGTTTTTTTTTAAGTAACGAGATCATGACAAGTTGATTTTGGTATCCAGTTAAACCAGGCATGCCGTTAATCTCCAGGAATTCCTGGAGTTTTTTGTTCCACAAATTTACGCGTTCATAAATTTTATTTGAGCCTGTTTTAGGGCTTTTAGGGTTTTTGTGCCTATCGGATTTCACATATTTTTCCTGTTTTTGCACAAGTTTCCTGGTTTTTTTTCATTGAAATTCATTCTCATACCTGAGTCAACTCCACTGTCATTATATGTGTTTACATGAATTACTAGAATTCATTTAGAAAGTTTTTATAAGAGAAGGTTAAACTTATATGTTTGAGTACTTTGGGTGTTTCAAAACTTCCGGCTTCTTTCCAGATAGGCCTAAGGCGTGCAATTTGGTCAAGGTGCTGAAAATGAGGACACGGTTTCATAAACGTCGAAGCGCAATGCGCTCGCGCACAATCAGTATTTTTGGCACGAACTGCACGATGAAAACGTTTTGCAAACAACAACGTGAGTTCATTGCAACTGCAAGATTTGTCATGTTTGTGTGCTTTTCCTTCTCGGAAATATCAGAGAAATCAGCTTTTGAAATCCAAAATATGATGGATATGTAGGCTTTGGTAAGTGCCTAGTGTGCACTAATCACGACAAAATTGATAATTATTGTCAGGTTTAGTTGTGAATGTGAACTGGGAATGAATGATGACAGCGTACGCGGTCATGTGCTATTTCTAGCTACGCACTCACCAATTTGTGTGTGACAATCACTGATCTCTATATAAAGACTGGATAGCTAATAAAGAGCCGCACAATGTACGAATTTGACTCCATATTGGTGAGACCGGCTGGTGATCTACAAAGGACAAGTTGCCGTTTTTATAGACAGCATGATTTCTTTTGTAACATCGCAGTTCACTTGACTTATATTTTGACCACCACCACTGACCAAGGTTAACTACAATTTTTTTAACGTCGTGGTTACTAAAATACCGCAAATATCACTTTTTCGGCGTTTTGCAATGATAATCACTACGGAAATGTGTCCCTTTTAGAACATCATAAAATGTGTACGTGACCAAAATGCGCGTCAACTGTTGATACAACGCGCGCCTATTTACGCGTAGAACGTTCGTATTATACGCGGCAATCTTCGTGAGACCTGGGGCGAATTGGTCAATATGCAAAGTCTTCTGTGTGAATGTTGTATGCATATCCGCTATCCAGTCATTATATAGAGATCAGTGGTGACAATGCGCGCATGTTGCAAGCGTTACCTGCGCAGATTATGGAGGGTCGAGGATACATGAAAATTCTGCCAGCCCATGCCCATGATCATGATAATTCCGGTAAAAGTGTAGTTTAGGACACCTTAATATATAATTTTAGCTGAAGTTCCAATCAAAAAACGACTTTTTTCATTGAACATGTTCAAAAACGACTTTTGCAAATAAATCATTAAAATTTAAATGACTGTCAATTAGTTTTTTACAATGTTTTAAAAGGCAGTGTAGATGTTGTGCCCATTCTTGAAAATCATGCATTCTCGAAAATGGGCAGGCACATTCTCGAAAATGTGCAACTGGATCCTTGCTCAATCTTGGCAAAAAATAACTCTTCCAGATTGAGCGCACATTCTCGAGAATACGCGACAAGATAACGGTCTTGTCGATGCCGAGCACCGGCTGCGCTTGGCAAGTCTAGCTGAATCCTCGTTCACTGATTCTTAATAATTATACTGTTGCAACGCAAGGCGCTGAAAAGTAGAGTGGATATGAAAAGTATACGCGTGTGGGGAGGGGACCGGAAAATAAGAATAAATAAGAAAGAATTCAGATTTTGGGATAATAAAAAGGGAGACGTAAGAATGAAGATTGTGAAGAATGAGAATGAATACTGCGACATCCCATAGTGCTAATGCTATTTCCCATTTAAATTGCCACCAATGTATTGTTCACACCCCACCATAACGTCGCAGAGCTGGATTCTATCTAGTCAAAAGAGCAATTTTGGCAGCTTCTGGACATCGTTTTTGTTCGTGGCACGCACATGATACATACAGGGACTTGTACTTGTCTAGCCTAAACAAAGCACTTCCCAGACTAGTTCCCAGTCCTCCGTTATTACAAAACTTCCCATAAGTAGGCAGGAAAAAGCAATAATAACAGGTTTAATTTGATTCAAATTATCGTAGTTATACGAGTACAGAAGCATGGAACATTTTCTTTCCTCTTTATATGAATTGTTTCCCTTTTAACCGCTATACAATTCATTTAACATAATTATGTCGTGCAATGTTTGTTAAGATTGGGCAAAATTCATAAATTGTGCACGTGGTATTCCCACCCAATCTTAAGAATGAGCGCTCATTTTCAAGAATGAGCGCTCATTCTTAAGAATACGCGCTCATTTTCGAGAATGCGTGATTTTCAAGAATGGGCACAACATAGACAGTTTATATAATAATTTGACCGTTTTTTAGCAATCCCCATTCGTTTTGTATTTCTTCTTTCTCAAGGGACGTCCACTCCGTATCCGTGTAGCCGGCGACAGGGTAGTTAGTTCGGACTATTGTAGTTGTATTGGCAAAGACTGACAATGGTACAAATAACGTATGGTGAAAATAGCATGTTAAATGCATTGAATATAAATGCATTGAACATCGAATCTCAATCTACCTATTCAATGTTCAGAAAGTTTTCTTTTTCCCTGCTGCATCAGTTTTATAGTGATGTACAGTCTACTGTTATTTCCTCAGCCTTCAGAGTGTTGTCATTTTACTTTTAGCTGTGCGATCAAACCACTTGCTGAAAACCATGGCATTGGTAAAAGTTGGTGAGAAAGCTCTTCGTGCCCACCCAAGTGGTGATGGAGACGAGTCCACCGATTCTAAGGAGAGAAAACCGGCCAAGAAAGTTTTAGATGAAGAGTCCTATCTGGAGGTTTGTCTTTTCTTTGATTTGCATAGTTGTTTGAAACTTTTACTTCGACGTCCCCACTCAAGACGATTGCGAAGACCATATATCTTGACAGTAGACCTCACTTTTTGGTGTAATTGCCTGGCTTGACCATTTGTTTTTCAGAATACGGGGATTTGTTCAGCAATGTGGAAATTGTGACTTGCAGTTTTCTGGGCTATCAAAGTCTGTGGGCTATCAAAGTAAAATGTTTCCAAAGGCAATAGGTCAATGAAAGTTATCAACTTTTAGAGTAAAGGACCTTTTGTTACGCAAAACCAACATGTGCAACCCAATAATACTGGGCAATTCCACACCAAAGTGGACATGACACCAAAAAATTCAAATACATGTGATTTAAACAAATTTGGCATCAAATGAAAGCTAAAAGTCTATTTTTTCAAGATTTGAAGTCGGAATTTAATTTTTTATACATTTCGGTACCAAAAACTAGGATTATGTAATAATCCTGTTTTAATCCTAAAAATGTGATTAATAGTGATATGAAAGTATTCTACCAATAGACACACAAAAATATGCACTAATGCCATCAGTTTCTGTCATGAGTTAGTATTGGTCTTGAAAACCGACTAAAACTTGTTTTTAACATTTTGCGTAATTTGTTTCGCTTCAGTGACTTCTAATATTTCAGCCTTCGAAAATGTCCTTCCGTTACCGAAAAAATACATATTTTTAATTTATTTTTAAAACTTGCAGTATGAATGCATTGAAAGTTATTGTGCAAAGCAAGTTTAGGTAGGCCTTCAATATGACATTATAACTGACACTGCTGTACTTCTCGTTTTTTAATTACAATTAATAAAATCACGTCCTTCCGTTACCAAATTGGTAACGGAAGGACGGTAACGGAAGGACAAATCGTATTTTTATCAAGTGTTACGACATTTGCGCTCATGTTTGAATAATGAAAATCACTGCAAATACATGCATGTATAATGAGCATTGAAAGGACATTCATGTGACCCACCTTCACAAAAGCGGGATAAGCAGGGCAAGGTGTTTATTACAATTTGAAGGCACAGGCATGTACAACATGTACAATGTACATGTACATACATGTATATGCCAATGTACCAGTACTTGTACATGTATGGAGTTGTTGCAGAAAATCAAATCATAAAGTTGCTGCCATCAGCATTCATGGACAATAGAGAAAGATACGAATTCTGTGAAGCCATTCCAGAAGCAAATTAAGTCAAAAATGAGATGGCAGAAAGTACCGGTACTGTGGGGCACTTTCATTCAATTTACATGTGTAAGACATGTGAGGTGCAGTCTTTGACAAATTATGCCCAAGTTAACAACTTCAGTTTGGATGTTTATACATTAATTGTTACTACTCTAAATCATTGTAATTTGATTTCAAACATTGATTTTAGAGTTCAATTAAAAGCAACACCTAACTGATAGATGTTTTGACCTTAAATGTACATGTAGGCTGGTCGCCCCCACCCTTTAGGTAAACCTTTGAACCTATCGGTATTATTATTAAAAGCTGTTGGTGAACATGTAACCAATATACTCAAGAGTTCAAATATTGTGTATTTAAACTTTTAAGGATTGAGGTGATGGGTTTGAAGTCTATTTCTGTAGTAGTCCTGTGTTCGTGAATTATGTGTTTTGGGTTGTTTTCATTTTTCTTTTGTTATCATTAATTAGCAGTCTTCTATCTTTATCTCAATAGTTTCTTGGGTATAATTATTTATGCCAGGTCTGCATATTGTTGATTTCACATTCAGTTACACATTTAAGCAATTTGTTTCACTTGTATAATTAGTGTAAATTCACATTTTGTTTATGCTATAATTGAGTAAACCTTTTGTCCTTCCGTTACCGTCCTTCCGTTACCAAATTATAATCTGCTTAAAACGTTGTAATTATATAACCGAAACACTTAAAGTCAAATGAAAGGCGGTATAGTATAGATAAAGCTTCAGGGATTCCATTTCCTACCTTTAAAATATAATTGCCCCATAAAATTCACAGAGTTTTTGCAAAACGCGAGTAAGTTGGAAAACCCTTGTCCGTTTTACCGTCCTTCCGTTACCGACCTCATTAATATTCATAATTCATAAACGAGAGGCATCCATGCCCCCCAAAAGTGTGGAAAATGAAAGTAGCATTATAGCAATACAATTGTGACATTTGTTTGCTGTAACTATGAACAGTGTCTGTGATACACACATTTGAAATTTTGTTTAATGAGTGAAAACGTCCTTCCGTTACCGTGGAATTGCCCTACTGCACTAGTGACTCAGTGTCCAAACTTGGGAAAGATTGCTGGTGTGGTTGTGATGCTGAGATATTTAGTAATTCTGTTTTATAAACACCAAGCATGATCTGATACACCGTGCCCTCTGGAGACGTGCACACAATAGGGAACAAAATGCGTCTCCACAGGGAAATTTCTATAGATGAATATGTCGCCACAAGGTTTTCACGAAATAGACATATGGATTTTACTCAAAAATTAGGAATTTCCAAGGTGGGTTGATCCGTTGCAAATGGAAGAGTTTTAGAAAAGGGATATTCATTCCGAATTTCAGCCAAGGAAATTAATTCTGGTTAAAATAAGAGCATTTTGAAACTACACTTTCAAACTCGAAAACTTAACTACACGAGAACAAAGAAATGTCTCCACAAGAATACAAATTTCAGTATTACTGTGCACATAAGGTTAATCGAAAAAATGCCTGTGATTAGACCAGTCAGCGTGTGATACTCCAGACATGCACAGAAAAAGTGGACTGGCGAGACTTGCATGCTCTATGGTAATTTCTGTTTACTTGTTTCTACTTTCCAAACCCCCCCCCCCCCACCATTCAGGATCTTGAGAAGATCATACAGAGGGATTTCTTCCCTGACGTCTCCAAGCTGAAGGCCCAGAAGGAATACTTGGAGGCCAGGGAGCGTAATGACCTAGTACGGATGAGAGAGTTAGCTCTGAAGTACGCCGGCGCCGGGCAGACAAGACCCGACACTGCAACGCCAGCACCTTGTAAGCATGGCTAATCGTTGGAAGTTTTCCAAGCAGAATTTGCTCACTCTGACTTACCAAAACTGCAAAAACTATGTTCCAGAGTTGTAGTACATTGTATTGTGTTGGATCACGGATCCTCTACACAGGGATAAATAACATCCCCAAATTTCTGGTAAGAGGCGTGATATGGCACTTGCGCGTCGTACATACGCGTGCGCAAGACTTGGCGCGCAACTGCAGTCTTTCAGTGGTGAAATTTCTGTCAGGATGCCAGCTGTCGGCGATCATGGCATGCGCGCATTGTTCTACATGTTCTCTGCATTGTTCTACGCGCGGACACGGCATATCACGCATGTAGACAATCCGTTCCGTACATTTTGTTCACAAGCTCCGATGAGTCATTTATTCTTGTGTAGAGGTTTGGGATGCAGCACATTGGATTTTTAGCACTGTATATCCCCTCAACAGAGAAAATAGACAGAGAGATTGACTGACAAACACCCCCTGAGTATTAATAATAATAATAATAATAATAATAACAGGTTCTTATATAGCGCTTTTAACTAAGATCAAAGCGCTTTACATTATTATTATCCCTAATCATTGGGCCAATTAAACATTCCATATACCATCTCAGCTCCCTGGGGAGTATACAGCTCGATGCTGCCTGTTAGGCGCAAGGAAGCTAATTCAATCACAATAACCATCACTGCCCTCATAGGTACCCATTTACTCCTGGGTGGAGAGAAGCAATGAGTGACAAAGTGCCTTGCTCAAGGGCACACGCACCATGACCCCGCCTGGACTCAAACCCACGACCTGCAGCTTTACCCACAGACCATGAATCAGTGCCCTTAACCACGAGGCCACAGCACCTAACCCTCATTCTTCCAAAGTCTTTTGGGCAGTTTTGGGGGATTTTGGAGGATCGAGGCTGAATGCAACAAAATAAAAATTTGAAGGATAGTGGAGAATTGAGGGCAAATAGACATTCAGTACCGGTTGATTTTGGAGGATTGAGGCTGAAGGTGTTTGAAGAAGAGGAGGATTTTGGAGGATTGAGGCTGGATGCATTTTGAGAGGCAGGGCTGTTGGAGGATTTTGAAGGATTGAGGCAGTGGGTATCCTTCATTTGAACATAACATTGCAAACTTTTGGAGCATCTGTATCTGTATCTGTTAGCTTCTGTACAAACGCCTGGTGCGGCTATCGCGTACAGTGATATGGTGTATGTATGAGCATAACTGCCAGAAACATCGGGGCGAACCCCTTCTCTTAGCGATAAGTGTTACTGGGTTCTTTAACATTTATTACACAACACACGGGACCTACAGCTTTATGTCCCATCAAAAGGACGAAGCAATAAGGGTTAAGTGCCTAGCTCAAGGGCACAAGTGTCCGGGCCCGGGCTTGAACCCACGCCACTGTTGCCTCTGAAACACCAGAGCATGAGTCCAGTGTTCTTAACCGCTAGGCCATCTCACCCCCTTTGTGGAGGATTGAGGATGGTTCCCAGCAAAAAGTGCCTAGGGGGTTAGGGTTAAGGTTGAACATCAAATGAGTTGCAAAAGGCCTTGTTGATTCATCACGCAGTCACCATGTGTACCCTCCGCTAAATGTGCTTCGCTTCTTTGCCAGGGATGCATTCGTGTCTATCACAAGTCCCTGCAAGTCCGTCACCCAGTCCCAAGTCAACTCACAAGCTAAATTTCAAATGAGCTTTGACAAAGGCATTCCTTAGTGATTGTTCATCCACTGTTTCTTGCAATTGGACTTGTGAATGGACTTGTGATTTACTTAGGACTGGACTTGTGACTGGACTTGTGATGGACTCAACAACATACCTGGTCTGTACTGCTTTGTCGCACGCCGGCACGTGTCGTGAAACTAATGATGGCCTTGTCTGAAGGCCATGCCACCTGTTAATCAGTGCAGGTCGAGTTTATTTTGAGAAGAACGTACTTCATGGGTTTACATTGTACTTGACCACAATGCCAGGCAGGGGCTAATTTCACGGCGCTGCTAAGCGCAAAAATTTGCTTAGCACAAAAAAAGTCTGGCTTATACATGTAAAAGCAGGTTACCAGCCAAACCTCCACTTGATGTACATGTACATTGCTTGTGATTAGTATTCAGCTGTTGATTGCTTAGCATGAAAATCACATGGAGTTTTGGCTGATAACCTGCTTTTATAAGCCAGACTTTTTTGTGCTAAGCACATTTTTGAGATTAGCAGCGCCGTGAAATTGGGCCCAGGTCGAAGCCATGACCCAGGGGCTGCAGAGTCATATTTCTGGCCTTGGTCGGTCGCTCTGGTTCGCTGACAGATATTTTCCAGCCTCGGTCGTTGCAGGTTCTTCAGTCATCCGATCTGACTTTCGGTAAACTTTTGCGTGTATACACGTCCCCCGGCGCAAACTAGTTAAAAGAGTCCAGTGTTGTTATAAGGCCAACAAAAAAAAGTCTCCAGTTTCTGGTATGGAGCTTGCCCAAAAAGTGGTGCGGTGACGCGGCTTTTTTTTTTTTTTTTACCTGATTTTTTTGCTTCAAATGTCGGCTGATGACTGCAAATGGTGCCCGACTAAACTTAGTGCAAATATATGGGAGTCCAGAGAGGCCACATAAAGCATATTCTCGACCATAACCCCATCTAAAAACACGTTAAAATGGTGCAGAAACGCAGCAGGATTCCGGTCAAACAATTGATTTTGGCGGTTTTGAGACATCATCTTTCATTGGAAAAAACCTTTTTCATTTTGCCAAGCAGCGCATGGCTGCGGCGATGCGCTATGTATATGGCGCATACCAGAAACCAGAGACATTTTTGTTTGGCCTTAGCATGAAAATCACATGCAGTTTTGGCGGATAACCTGCTTTATAAGCCAGACTTTTTTGTGCTAAGCACATTTTTGAGATAAGCAGCGCCGTGAAATTGGGCCCAGGTCGAAGCCATCACCCAGGGGCTGCAGGGTCATATTTCCGGCCTTGGTCGGTCGCTCTGGTTCGCTGACAGATATTTTCCAGCCTCGGTCATTGCAGGTTCTTCAGTCATCCGATCTGACTTTCGGAAAACTTTTGCGTGTATACACGTCCTAGTTAAACTAGTCAAACTAGTTAAAGAGTCCAATGTTGTTACAACCTTCATAAAGCTTGCAGTTATTTATTGGAATTGACCTTAGCAATGGTTATTTTTAAATTTTCTTTTGTGCACAGATGCTGAAGCCACTCCGGCCACATTTGAGACGCCCGACGTGAACCCTCGATTCCAGACACCGTCCAATCAGGGAACAGATGCCCCGGCAAGGGAGAGGTTACCAAGGCAACAGAATGAAGAGAAAGATGATGCCAAGAAAGGTAGATCTCAAAAAACCTCTAGGAATTATTTCACTTTTGAAGAACAAACCGTACCATCGGATCTCTGAGAGAAGTTCATGTTGTTGTTGATAGGCCCTAGTATGGTTAAGTTGCAAGAGAAGTAGCACTAACGAGCTTTGGCCTCCTGAATTCTTTTTTACATAGTACAGTGTTCTCCAACCTGTAAAAATACCCTGGTGCCCCGCCATGCTTTCTGAGGCACCGGCCATGCTTCAAAAGTTTTTGCATGCTTGAAAAGTTGCCGCCATGCTTTCAAAAATTTTTAAAATAATAAAAACAAAAAAACAAGTGGGACTACCCTTACCCTCCAGGGTATATTTTGGCCAGAAACTCTGCCAAAAGCAGTAACATGCAGCACTTGTGAAAGTGACAAGCCTGCCCATTGTAGCAATCAATCAGGTCAAAAGTCTCAAGGCCAAACTGTCTCAAAATCCCTGGTCACTGATGTATTATAAAAAATGATGCTGAGCCAGTATTGTACTTAACTGTAAGAAATGGCCCAAAAGCTGATATCGGCATCTGACCGTTGCGCGTATTTCTTTCCTACCATCAAATAATTTGAGCCACCCGGCCCTCAAACCCCAACTTACCACAGTGCATTCATTCATGGTATCCTCCAGACAATAGCCATTTAAAGGGAATGTACATCATTGACTTTTGCTGTAATTTTCAGAAATGAACTATTTGAGGGGTTAGTATAATAGATCAAATTTTGTTACACTGACATGTTTGAAGTTTTGTGTTCGTAAATGCTTGAAAAAACAAGAAAAACAAAAATATTTAAGTAGTCTGGTTCCCCGACTCCACTAAAGGTAAAATGGATCAATTTATAGATGTCGGAAAATTGTAAGGTAAGGGAACCAGTCTAGCTGGCCTGCAACCGTTCATGAACATGTAACCAATAGCAAACAAAATTTGGACTGAAAAAAAGTTGTAAATTTGGAGCAGTAGTTGAAAAATAGTTAGGTTTTTCCAACGGTGGTCGGCCGACCACCGTTGGAAATGCATACAAAAATACAATTTTCTTGAAAATGACTTGACACCAGGTGCCATAATTTTACAGGATGCTTTAGACTGTCATTTACCAACATCCAAGTAAGGTATTTCGTAAAAACTTGGTAGTTTTATTTTTCGATGTTTGCAATTGTTGTACATTCCCTTTAAACCACAGAATTGCCCTGTGAAGGTCAAAACTGTTCCATTTGGTCACCAGTGATCCATGGCAATCCCTATGTGAACAGCGCAATTGTATACGAGCCTATGTAAATGTGCACAAGTAGAGTAGGTTTTCCCACCAATTTTAAGCTACCCTCTGGGGCCAGGCAAGTGACACCCCCTCTGGTGGATGTACAATGGTCCAAACTAGGATCTAGTGATAGACGACCTAAGGCACGCCTACCATGTGACTGGGATAATTTAAAACATATAAATGTGAGTAGTCTGGATTCCATGCTGGCTCAGAATACTCCTTCATCTGGTAACTTGTACGTATATTTTAATCACTTGTTGGATTGCTCGTTTTCCTAAGAGCTTATATCTTCGTTTGGTGTTCGTTTCTCAGACCAGAGTAATTCGTCCCTGACCCTGGACAAATACCTGGCCAAGCACACGAGTGAAGACAACGCCGCGTTCGAGGAGATCATGGCCACGTCGGCGGAGAAGCACCGGCAGAAGCACGCCTGGCTGTACGAGGCGGAGAAGACCCACCAGCAGGAGCAGAAGGACATGCTGGCCCTGGAAGGACCCAAGAGTATGAAACCCATTGAGGGTTCCTCAGTCACCACCTGGGGTTACAAGACCAAGAATGCTGTCATGTACGTCCCTGAAGGTACTGTCAAACTGTTAAAAGCTGTAGCCTTGAACAGCTGTTTTCACAAAATACAGTGCGTTGGTGGGGAGTCAGGTTGGCGTAGCGGTACTTTCCTTGCCTTCCACCGCTGTGACCAGGGTTCGCTGCCTGGGCCAGTACGTGGATTAGGTTTTCAGTCCCTGCCTGATTCCGTGGGTTTTCCTCTGAATACTCTTCTGGAGCTTTCCTCCCACCTCTAAAACTGTAATTTCTTCACATTGTCTTCTCTTTACTTGGACCCACGGGAGATCAGTGGATTCCACTGAATGGGCTACCCAATTAAAATAAGGAATAAATAGAGAAATAAATTTATGCCATGCATGGGTTTTCACGCAATTTGTTGCACAGTTGTGCAATAAACTTGCAGTCGCTTTCACAAAACTTGGCATAGCTGTGAAACATTTTGAATCATTTATTAACATCTTCTGATCTTAGCCGAGGGTACTTACAGCTTTTATGATGGCTATTGGGGTGTGATTTCTGTTCGGTCACAAAGCAGTTGTTGAATCACCTCAGCCTGGCATTTTGGAAGGAGTTTTGTCTGACTTTCTTCAAAAAACAAAGCTGATGGTTTCTTGTATCAAAGACAAGTCGGGCAATGACAGGATCCACAATAATCTTAATTAGTCAGTAAAATAATCAGTTTTCACTCACTATGCCACAACTAACACCACCTAAAATGATTGAGTAAGTCATGATAATAATAATAATAAATTATATTATATTGCGCAAATTCCATAACAATATGATCAAATGCGCATCACAATTATTATCCCTGTTCATCAGGAATGAGACCCTGCAGCAGCTGGAGATCAGCGCAATATGGTCTCTGCCTTCACAGGCACCCATTTATACTCCTGGGTGGAGAGAGGCAATTGTAGTAAAGTGTCTTGCCCAAGAACACAAGCACCATGTTCCCTGTCGGGATTCGAACCCATTTACCACGGCACAAGAGTCAAACACCCTGACCATTGGACCACAGCACCCCCCCCCCCCCAGTCATGCAATAACTTGTTGCGTAAGTTGCGGACTTACGCATTGCGAAAATTTTGGTGAAATGTGTCATGGCTTACATGTGGCACAATGTGACATGTTGCATGACTTACAAAATAAAACGTAGTGTATTAGGCCCCACAAACAAAATATTCGGTCTCTGGTCAGACCAAAGTTCCGGATTGATGCGGCGACGCAGCTTTTTTTTTTTTTTTTCAAGCTTGGATTGTACAGACAAGGTGGGGTACTATTTTGCTTTTTTGGTGTCCTCATGTACATTAGTGTCCTCCATAATTTGCCTTGGTGCTCTCGATCATTTGCCTTGGTACAATTTCCCATTCCTTGGTGCTCTTTGGTAAAAAAAATTGAGGAGGTGCGGCAATAGAGGGCGCTGTTGGAGCTACCGTGGTACATTTTGGGGGAAAAAAATTGACGCGCATGATTAAAATCGACGCGCGCGCTGACCAGAGACCAACTTATTATTTTTTGTGGCCTTAGTGGGGTTATGTAAGGTTTAGTGAAATCGCATGCTGGTGCATCAAACCTAGTATTATTCTGTTGCTAACCCTACGTATTTTACTATCACCCAAAATGTTCTCCAGGACTTGAGGAAACGCCCGAAGAGCAGATCTTCAAGAAGCCCACGGTGCAACAGGTAGTGCACAAGAACACCCACTTCCAGGGCAACCCGTTCATTGTCAAAGCCGGCCAGACCTCAACGCTGGCCAAGTCGGCCGCCGCCAAGGCCTCCATGAAGACCGGCAGAGTAGGGCATGATGGGAAGGAAATCAATTCATCGGACACGCCCAGAGTGAACGGGTTTAGCTTTGTGGGAACTCCCTCGCCTGTACCAGGTAGGTTGCAGTGTTGTAGTTGAGTACTTTTCCATTAGTACGAGTACAAGTTCAAGTACTTTTCTATGAGTATGTGTATGAGTACCTTGCCTTGAGTACAAGTACGAGTACAGGGCAATATGGTTCCCCTGCGTACGAGTACCAAAAAAATACGCTTGAGTACAATGTACGGGTACAAGCACGAGTACTTTTGTACACCTGTTCTCAAGGGCTTTTTGCTGTCAAACTAGGCATTAACCCTCCTATGCAAACATACATTCTGTGCCAAGTTGTCCTTGCAGTCAAAATCAATCAAGTGACTGTTTTCAACCCGTAAGAATTCCCAGCCCACATAAAGCAGGAATGACTGCCTTAGACTGATTAAGTAACTTGATACAGCTAATGCTTTGACTCCAGGTGAGTGATAAAACAGCTGTGATCACAACTTGCCTGCTTTGTCTGTTGACCCGTTTGACTAGTTGCAGTGCTTGCTTGAAATACGATCAGACTGCTGATGACTAGCCTTTGTTAAAAGTATAGCAGGGGAAGTGGACGTGAATTTTGACTGTCGTTGACTGCTTAATTAGCAATAGGGTTAAAAGCAAATGCAAAAGCCTCCCAAAAGGTAGAAATGGGTTCTATTCCTGCATATTCCACTTAGATGTTTTTTTAATTTTTGCGAGAGAACATTTGCAAGAGTGAAAATATGAGTAGGAGCGCAGGTAATTTTTTTCTTGAGAGAACAAGCATGAGTGCATTCTCATAAGTAGAAGGACAAAGTTAAGTACCAAAAAATGTATGAGAATGAGTACGAGTACTACGATACAGCTAGGTAGAATGGCAGATTTGACCAAAGTCTCTCGGGATGTTATGTTTACATGTTTAAAGCTATAGTCCATCATTTGCAGCTATCTGAAAAGTAACTGGCGTAATTATTGTTGAAAAACATACTTGGTTGAAAGATAGTAAGGAGACTAAACTCCCTGTGAAATTATTCTTTCTGGCAACCTGTCATTTTGAAGTAATCAACGAAAGAAGGCCTTTCAAACGGTGCTTCTTAAGGCACCGTAGGAAATTAAATTAGTAGTTCGTTTTGTTATTTGGCGGCTGCGCAAGCATTTGCACGACGCACTTTGCGCGGTTGCTATAATTCGTTGGATCAGTGCGCGACATCGCGAATAGCTGCAATTCAAAACAATTCAAAACATGATTCAGCAACTTTTGATTTGAAATTGAGATCCTAGAATGCGGTTTTCTTGGAATATACAGCTGAAGCTGAGCTGAAACTTCATCAGGTTAGTTGTTCAGTACCCTTTATTAGATTTTGAACACTTTTGTTGCTTCAAACGAACAAAACGCACAAATTACAAATGATGGACTATATCTTTAAATATTGTAAAAGGAAAAATATTTCCCCAATGTTAAAGGGAATGTACATCATTGGCTTTTGAAATGAACTATTTGAGGGGTTAGTATGTAATAGATCAAATATTGTTACACTGACACGTTTGAAGTTTTGTGTTCGAAAATGCTGAAAAAAAACCAAGAAAAACAAAAGTGTTCAAGTTCTCTGGCTCCCTGACTCCATTGAAGAGGAAATGCAGTCCTTCATTTTTAAGGAGCGCGATCGCGCAGGCGCTCCTACTGCGCTCCTCGACTGTCTCGAAGGAGCGCCAAAAATAGCGCTCCTCAGAAATCCAAAAGAGGGCTCGTCAAACACGGGAAGTTTAAAAATAAGAAGTGATAAAACGCAAAGGATTTCAAGTCTGAAGCTACACGTATTTTTCGTTGGTATAATGCCCAAACTCACGTTAATATAATATGCCGCTGAACATCGCTAAAAAATGAACGAACATCGAGCTCGTACGTACTGTAAAGATCGTGTGTGTACGTACAGCGGTTGTATACTGTGCGTGCACAATCTGCATATCGCATAGAGCTGCATGAAAACACGTGGGCCCGTACGTGCGAGTGCAGCAATGACTGGTTCCCGCTGCGCCGCGTACTAAGTCCCAATGAAGGCATGATGAAAATGCGGTAACCAGTCAAAGTAATAGACGCGTGGTGCATTGCACTGCCGTACAGTGCTTTGCGTGCAGGCGGGAATAGACATCGTAAAAATGCCAAGAAAACAACGATTGAGAAGGACGATCTTTGCAAGCTTATTCACAGAACTTGATCTCTCTTGTCTGTGTATGTATTTCCCGTGTTCATGAATTTATTTTGAGGAAGTTTTACTGGTATGTGAAGTGAAGCGATGCAGCGTGTTTCACCGAAATCCTATACCGTAAAACGTGTCTCATTGCCGGCCCACCACACACAGTTCATCACAAACGCTCGTACTAGTGCGAAGTTCAGACGTTGTTAGCCAGTTTCTCGTCGTGACTAGCATTGTGTATATGGCATACTTGACCTGCATTTTCCATTATTTTTAAGATTATCGACGGCAGATATTTTCGATAAAACTTAAGGCAAGTTTGTGTCATTTTGAGGCCATTTTTGTATAGATTTCGTAGAGCAATTAAAATAGTTCAGGCTGAAACTTTCATATATTTTTAACGAATCTGAAAGCAAATATTCAGTTGCTTTATGTGCCGTTTATTAACTCTCTATTTTCCAAGTATAATCAAGTGATGAACCAACTGACAACTGTATTAAAAAATGAAAGCGTAAGCAGAAGTCAAACCTTTTATTAATCTCCATTTGGTTATTTTTTTAAAAATAAAATTTACCTTGTCTTACAAAAACGAAAGAAGTAATGCCACTTGAACATATTTTTATACAAAAAAAATGCAGCCCCTTGAATAAATCCTGATGTTCAAAACGAAACAAAAACAATGGTAACCCGTCGTTTTACCACTGTTTATCCGTGGATTTTCAGGAGAGTGATTTGCTCTCCTCAAAGATTGAGGAGAGCGATTTATAGCTCTCCTGGATTTTCTTTAAATGAAGGACTGGATATGGATCAATTTATAAATGCCAGAAAATAGTAAAGTAAGGGAACCAGTCTAGCTGGCCTGCACCCGTTCATGAACATGTAACCAATAGCAAACAAAATTTGGACTGCAAAAAAATTGTAAATTTGGAGCGGTAGTTAAAAGATAGTTGGGTTTTTCCAACAATGGTCGGCTGACCGACCACCGTTGGGAATTTATACAAAAATACCACTTTTCTTGAAAATGACTTCACACCAGGTGCCATAATTTTACAGGATGCTTTAGACTGTCATTTACCAACATAACAATAATATTAATATTAATAATAATATTGGACATTTATAAAGCGCAAACATATCCACCGTGAGGTGCTCAAGGCGCTATACATAATTGTAAACAAGCAAAACAGCAGCAAAAATAGGTAAACAAAATCAATATGAATTAATAAACAAACTAAACAAATGAAGGTAAGCAACGGAAGAGCAGAAAAACAAACAAAAAACATAAATGCAAGGGATTAATTGAAAGCTAACGACATGAGGTGAGTTTTGAGAGCTGTTTTGAAGGACTGGATGGTTTCTGAGGTTTTGATGTGAATAGGTAGCCGATTCCACAGACGAGGTGCTGCTACAGAGAATGACCTGTCTCCCCAAATACGGTGTGATTTTGGCTCATGTAGTAGATGCTTGTTACTGGATCGGAGAGTGCGGGAGGGTCTGTAAGTGGAAAGCATGTCCATGATGTATGAGGGGGCTTTGCCATTTAGAGCTTTGTAAACCAACAACATCATTTTATAGATTATCCAAGAGGAGACTGGTAACCAGTGTAGATTTTTCAAGATTGGGGTGATGTGGGAGGATTTTCTGGTTAATGTGACCACACGTGCAGCAGTGTTCTGAATACGTTGGAGCCTGGTGAGTTGTTCTTGCGAAAGACCAAACAAAAGGAAATTCCCCATGTCTAGCCTCGACGTAACAAAAGAATGTATGATTTGTTCAGTTGAGTTGCGGTTCAGATATTTTCTGACAACATCCTAGTAAGGTATTTCGTAAAAATTTGGTAGTTTTGTATTTCGATGTTTGCAAATGTTGTATATTCCCTTTAACAAAATTGAACACAGGCAATGTTTTCTCCAAACATTTATACGGAACTGAAATAAAAAGAGGACCTTATGTACGCAACATACCCTCCCAATTTTATTTTACTGAGACTCGCGCAATCTTTCATTACATTAAATTGGTTAGTATAAGTTATATGAGCAAGACTACACAAACCTACACACAAGTACAACTAAGAGTACTGTATAAGTGCTCCAAGAAATACATTTTGAGAGGTTTACCCACTACAAAAATTTAAACATACATTTTGGGTAATTTATTATTGAATCAGTGCACTATGTGCAGCAGTGTACTTTCATCAAATTTCTACTCATTACTTTGATGTCCATGATTTGCTTGACAGGGGCGTACAATGAATCACCGATGATGACATGGGGTGAGATCTCAGACACGCCATTCAGATTGGACGGATCAGAGACGCCAGTACACAACACCAGGGGCCCTTCATTTACAGTGAGTTTACAGTTGCATTGTGGAACCTGCAATTTGGGGCCTAAAACTTGGGAGCTAGTCATATTTTTTTTTACTATATTGTAATAATAATAATAATAAAACACTCAACAAAAAAAGAAAGTCCCCCCTCAATACTTTTTTGTCTAACTCAAAAACTACTGAGCACCTCTCGCTCAAATAACGACTAATCAGTACAGAAATTCCTCAGCAATCCAGCCATACTCTTTATTTGGCCCAAAACAGTGATAATGTGTACACATTTATGCAATTTATGACAAATGATACCAAAAACAGATGCACTTTTGTATACGTGCAAGATGTGGTTCACACTCACCTTGCACGTATACAGAACTGGAACTTTTTTGGGAGTACCATTTGCCATAAATTGCATAATTTTGTACACATTATCAGTGGTTTGAGCCAAACAGAGAGAATTGCTGGATTGCTAAGGAATTTCTGTACTGATCAGTCGTAATTTGAGAAAGATGTGCCCAGTAGTTTTTGAGTTGGACAAAAAAGTATTAAGGGGGGACTTTGTTTTTTGGTTGAGTGCATGTAATAATGTGCATTTATAATGTGCACGTATCCATCGGTATTGGTGCTCACGGCGCCAGCGGTACTTTCCTCCCCTTCCACCGCTGTTACCCGGGTTCGAATCCCGCCTGGGCCGACATGTGGATTGGGTTTTCAGTCCCTGCCTGATTCCGTGGGTTTTCCCCAGAATATCATGGATTCTGGGGTTTTCCTCCCACCTCTGAAACTGCAATTTCCTTCCACATCTTCTACATTTTCTACCAAGTCTTATCCGTCCTGTTCTGGCGCTTGCGCTGTTGGGTGTTGTCGAAATAAATATGTGAATAAAAATAAATAAGATTATCGTATATTTTCTTAATCCAATTAAATGGAATACTCAAAACCAAATGTCCTGTGCTCAACCCTTTGAAATTGCCTCTCAGTGAGCTCTACTTTTGAGACAATTTCGATGGTTGTTTCTAAATGCTTTTGTTTTGTCCTGCGGAATAATTTATTATTATCTTATGAAACGAGGGAGGTTTTCAAATTCTGGAAATCACTTACGACTTGCAAATTTTTAATTGTTTCTTAGATAGCGAACGTTCCCAGGAAGGAACGCCTAACCTTATCCCTGGTGGAGGAAGTTTCTAAGAAACACCGAGCCAAGAAACAGAAGGCTTTGCAGAGGGTTACAGAGTCACTCGTAAGGTAAGAAAATGGAAAAAGAAAATCCTAAATGGGAATGCTATTCCAAATCAATTTTAAGATTACTACAGTGGAACGCCGCTATAACGAACATCGTGGGATCCACTGAAAGTGTTCGTAATAACAATCGTTCGGTATAGCGATTTTGAACCGCCAGTACCTTCTTTTGACCTGAATATTGAAGTCGCTGAACTGGCATTTCTCACATCCCGCCGCCACACGAGGAATCGTCACGAAACTCAGAAACGGGTGGTTTTACCTTTTATTCCTTGGGGAAATAATAGCCACCTATCGCTCTTTAACATTCAAACATGATATAACCGTGGGTGGTTTGATGTTCGGGAATTAAAAGTGGCCCAAACAGTGTTTAATACATGTACAACTGGTAGATTTTTTTGTTAATCTGTTGACTTTTTTCAACAATGATGTTCGGTACGTTTTGTACATTAAAACCGGGAGCCAAGGATGAAGTCAGGCATGCAAGTTTTCCTCGGATCAGCTAATTTCCTCGTTTTTCACTTCAGACTTTTGCCATTTAAAATTGAAAAACACTGTACAAAGTCCTGTAAAGATTAGAATTTCCTCGTTTTTTGTTTATTCCAAGTTGCATGCCTGTGAAGTTCGGTATAGCCAAATGTTCGGTATAGCGGTGTTCGGTATAGCGGCGTTCCACTGTAGTACCAAAACTGTTGCGAGAACACTGGAAATTACCCACAATTTGATCGAAAATGTCCTATCAACAAAAATCATCTTGATAATGCCGTCTCATGTATAAGTACACCATCTGTGTTGAAAATGTGAACCACTGCTGTTAATTCATGGTATACATTGTCTGAGTGGTCATTCATCCCAAAAGTAATCTACCAACTTATTATCAAAAAGCTTGAACACCCAAATGGCTGTTGAAGGTAGAGTAGACCATTTGTGACCTATTCTGTCAAAATCAGACTTTTCTGGGCATAAGGTCAAAAATGATATTTTTACATTTTGTTTACATATGTTCTTTTTCCTTTTAATAGGTGGTTTAATTTTTGAAACCGGTCATTCCTGGGCAGAGTTATGCCATTTTGAAGTTCATTGTGTCGAAAAGTAGAAAACGGAGAAAATGGCCACGAACGTCACAAAACAGTTATTTCTTTAACTGATATACCTTATCAAAATCATCGAAAATAGTATATGTAGAGTTCAAATTAGGGTTTCAAACTTTTATAATGTATTTTAGACATGTTCAGGATTACAAATATGCAAAAATTTAAAAATCGATAAAAATCACCCCCACAGCGTTTTTTGGCCCTATCTCAATGTCAACCTCTGCCCAGAAGCGTCTGCTTTTATCAGAACAGGTCACATTTGTCATCGGTGCATTTTTTTTCGTTTGAAGCAACAAAAGTGCTCAAAATCTAAAGGCGGGTGTTTAACAACTAACCTGATCAAGTTTTAGCTCTGTGAATGCTGTATATTTCGAGAAAACACAATTCTGGATCTCAGTTTCAATTCAAAACTTGCTGGGTTGTGACACAATCCCAAAATCAGCATTTGGGACATGATTCTCATTCGGCTGATTGTTGCTACGTAATGTCACACACTGAACCGACCATTCTCGCTAGTAATAGCAACTGTGTGCGCGCATGTGCGTCATGTTAACGCGCTTGCACCCATTCACGTATTCGCCCAATTACAAACCAACTGCCAATGAAAATTTCCAAAACTGTGTCACTCGACACATCTTTGGAAATGACCTTCGTTTATTGTTTTCTTCAAAATGACAGCATGCCAGAAGGAATAATTTTACAGGGAGTTTAGTGTCGGCACTATCTTTAAAATAATTACATGTAAGCTTTTTAACAATGATTTGGTCAGGTAGTTTTGGATAGATGTAAATGGTCTTCTGCCTTTAAACAACTCTAATATATCTCCCTGCATTAATAGGTTTTACTTGGATGCACTATTTATTTTAACTTTTTAATTTTTTCATCTCAACAACAGCCCTTCACCAAGAAGGCTTGGCACCCTTGGAACAGCAGAGAGGCTACGCACCCTGACCCCGGCCGCCCAAAAACTCGTCAACAAAAAACTCGCGGGTTTCAAAACGGACAAAGCACTGAGACAGAGCTACACCCCGTCGCCCGCAAGAACCCCAGCGGGGGACAAGACCCCCATACTGAGAAGCACGCCCCGACGGACCCCCACACGGACACCCAGCCAGACACCGTCGGGAAGCTCCAGGGACGTATCAGAGGAGACCCTGACGGACAATTTACTGGATCTGCCCAAACGGAAAACAAGAAGTCGGGCATCTGCTGCGGATTTCTTCTGAGGGGAGGAGGGTAGGGACAGACCCCCTCACATACACCCAGCCGGATGCGGACAGGAGGCATGAGGGAGCTATCAGAGGAGATCCTGATGGAAAATTGATTGAATCTGCCCAAGCGAAAGACTAGAAGTTGGGCAATCACTGCAAACTTATGTCTGAGAAGGGAGGCGTCATCCCATTTGGACTTGCTGAGGAAAGAGGCACACCCTTTCGCCCACCCACACATACCTAGCTTGATACCTTTCAGAAGCTTGAGAGGGGAAAAAGGGATGAGATTGTGACATAGAACTTTTCAAAGGCCAAGAGAAATCTTTCTGCTCGAATGCATACCACTTGAGTTCAATGTCTTGCACGCGTAATCATACTCAAGCAAGTACAGTGGAACCTTGCTATACCAAACACCGTTATATCGAACATTCGGCTATACCGAACATCGTCCTTGGCCCCCAATTTTTGTGTACAACTACAAAGCGTACCGAACATTGTTGTTGAAAAATGTCAACAGAAGAGCGACAAGTGGCTATTATTTCCCCAAGGAATAAGGGGAAACGCCACCCATTGCTGTAGGTAGTAAGTCTAAAAAATTGTGTAATTTCATTATTCAATAGTCGGCAAGTGTTCAAAGTCATCTTTTAGTAACTACATTTTGTACCAGGGCGTGCATGGTGAAGTTCTTAAGGGCGCTTTTTGTTGAAAGTGCGTACCGGAGCACCGGCAGCTTAAAAATCGCTATGCCAAACGATCGCTAAATATTACATCGCACAAACAATTTCTGTGGATCTCGCGATGTTCGTTACAGCGGGGTTTCACTGTGTACTTAACCATACACTGTATGTACAACACTATGCGATAATGTGTTTTGGCAACTGAGATTAAGTTCTCAGGAGTGCATTTGCTGCGAATATATTTAAAAAGAAACAGGAGGAATGTTAGCCAAAAAAAATTATTTCCATGATTTTTAATTTGATTTACACGTATAATGGTCATAAGTAAGCAAAAAGCACTATGAGTAGTATAAGGATTTACTATGATTTAGTGGGTAGTATTTAAGGCTACAACTTAATCGCTGAGGCCTTGGCTTTGTTTTTTGTTACATTGACATGCTACTGTGAATATCCGTAGCCACCGACGCAAACCCCTTTTTCGAAAATGGGCCAACTCAACTGAAGAACTCTTGAGATTTCGCTCGTACCCCCCGCCCTGCAAACAGGACGCTGGGATACTCTGATGGGCTTCACAGAATCTTGTGAAGGAAGTGGCCTATGACCTATGTATAAAGCATCTGGCTGCAGCTGTTCAAGACCGCAGTTAGACAATGTGCAATAATGCTATCTGAAAACTTCCCATAGAATTGCGCACATTCCATACCGGATGTGATTTCTGTTTCATTGCGGACCATGTGGACAAAATTTTGAGCGTCGCATAATGCAATCCGACCGTTCGTGATTCAAAACGGAGCCTGAGCAAGTGACGGGCATCGTAAATTTACAACACAGATAAGTTTTACAGAATTTTCTACATTATTACGTTTTTCAACGAAAAAAAAAAAATGTCTAATCTGGAATAAAAGAGTAATGAATCAGTCTTAACGGCCATTTCAAACCTTGCAGAGTCAAGACCGTGATGACGCGCAGGTCACTGGTCATGCAAAATCCAATCAATCAGAGCGTGAATTCATCAGAGTATCCCAGAGTCCTTTATGCAGGGCGGGGGGTACGAGCGAACACTTGAGATGAGCAATAGCGCCCTCTATTGAACCTTGAAGGAAATAGGATCACCTGACCTCACATTTCACAGAAATACAATTTGTGCTTGATCATTCTTTGAAGTTAATATTGAGGTGTGTTTTTAGCCCTGTTTACCTTGGTGATGGTGTCAAAAGCATAATGAACATAACATGCCAAAATAAATGGATCTTTAGATTTTTTTGTACATCACACTACGTTACAGGGTTTTGTGCGGCATAAATTTAAAAGTCATAAAATGCAAACACCCGTATGCATGTATATTGTTTTGAAAAGCTAAAATAAAGTGTTTTTTTATTAAATCCATGAGTGTTGCATCGGTGTCGGGAAGTTTTATTTTTTTGAGAGGCCTCGTATATTTTTGGGTGAGAAAGAAGGTCCTGATTGATTTTTTTTTTAACTTATTCTTTAAGTGTTCTATCTTGTGGAATTTGGTTGTACTTGACCCCATGCTTGACTTTTGTAAAAAAAAGATATATATTGAAGTTTTTGTTTTATAGACAGTCGTCCGATGTTTTTGATTTGGGTGAAGTGGCTGACTTTCTGCAATCCATTTTTTTTTTCAGTGTAAAAAGTAAAAAAAAAAATGTGTAAAGGTACGACTAAATAAATGCAAAATATTTGAAAGGGATTTTGCGCATATTTTTTGTTGCTATTCCAGGCATTCAAGTGCAGCATACAAAGTAACTTCAATTTTTTATTGTTTTGTCCCAAAAGTCTCAAATTCTTAGATTTTAATGTTATTGTTGTCATAAGGAATAGCTATCCCTAACAGTCCTGAATCCTCCAATTTTAATACGATTTTACACACCCCTTGGAAGTTTGGGGGAGGGGGCGTTGGATTAATCAGAGTCCAACAGAGGGCGCTACATAACATTCATAATATTTTACCCAGGTGGTGAGCTTGCGGGGAATGAAATAGTACATGTACATGTATAAAGACACGGGCAATAAGCCAATGAACGGGTTTGAAAAACAACCCCCTCCTATCAACATAAAGTCAGTCATTAAAATAATATCTGAACATCGGTAACCCAGAAAACAAACCGCTACTGATTCAATCAGAAAACCTTTGCTCAAAGTGAAGATTGTACTGGTATCAAATACCCTGTGAAACTATTCTGTCAGAAATGGTCTCGATCGAAAGAAAACAATCATTCAAGTGTGTTTTTTTTTTGGGGGGGGGGTGGACGTTGATGTTTACGTCCGTTCTTATTTTGTTGTTCAGAGTTAAGAGGACACTTGTTCTGTTGCTGTGGCAACGACAGACCTCATTAAGACGGCACTTCAATGCTTAGTAAAATTCATAGTGCGAGTTAACATTGTGTAAAAACGATATTAAACTAAACCAGTGATGCATCTTAAAAATTCAAGTACAGTTAGATTTCATTTTGGCGAAATCACTCAAGCATGAAATCCCGAAATCTTTATCGTACATCTCGATTTTGGGACACAAATAACTAGAACTGGAGGCAATGGTGTGACGTCACACTTGACCCGATCGTAGTACGTGACCGACGCTATGTCATGCCATATGCGCGTGCATAGCGCATACGACGAGGACGCACTAGTGTATATGTGTGATTCATGCACAGAATATCGTTGACTGAAAACCCAGAGTACGACCCCAAAAATCTTCACAGCACCCAAACTCTGCACTTTGCAGAGCCTTTGTAACCCTTTCCCAAGATGGGTGCCGACCCACGCCTAGACGTGGCCAACTTCAAGAAGTTTTTGGAGGAGTTTAGCTCGACTCACGCGGGCACGGACAACTTGCCGTTTTCCAGCCTGACATGCCACATGACGAGGGAAGAGATCGAGGGCGAATGTTTAGAATGGGTCACCAACTGCCTCGTCGGCCAAAAGTGAGTTGCCCAGTTTCTTTTCTCGTGAGCAGTAGCTACCGCCCTTAGACAAGAGCTGGATTTTCTCTTGTCTGTGTTGCATGCTACAGAAGACAGTGCGAGCTTTAATCTGTAGAAAGGTCGATTATCTAGCCCCCTTTTTGTTGAACTTCGTGTTTTATTTGTTGCTCATTATTGCCTTTACCAGTTATGATATGCCATGGATTTGCCATGTACATTGTACATGTACCACTATGTAGGCTATGTTGTGTATTTAAGTACAATCTTCTTATTTGTTATAATGCCTCAACATGATATGAACACCATCCATCACTTCTTGCTTGCTATCATTAATGAACAATATTGATTGTGAATTGTGAATAAAACTTGCTTTTAAATTTAATATGTTTTACAAATCATGAGATTTTGTAAACATTTTACATGTATCTCTGACTCAGTGAGACTAATTTTTTTTACTCACCAGACAGCATCCTCAGTGATGGTAGGCTAGGCCTAATTCATTCTTTTCATTTTATATTTTATAATTTAAGCCAAATCACTATTAGTATTATTTTATTGATCCATCGTCCAGAATGTTGCCATATTTGTGTTGTAAATCAAGTTCATTCAAGTGTGTATCCGTTTCATTTTCATGTTCAATAAAATTGTATTAACCTTAAGTGTCACACTGTTGGTATGTTTACGGAAGTCAACCATTGCGCATGCATCAGTTGCCAGAGAATGCTTCTCGGACTTGACTTTTCATAAAAAAAAAAATCCCACAGAAGTTCATGAGTCCAAAAGAAAATTTTATGTACTACAATAAAAAGTAGCATTTGAAAATATTGATTTTTGTGAAAATGAAAAAGTTCACACTGAGATTCAAACCCAGAACCTTTGGCACTACAAAACGCATTTCTATCCTACTGATCTAGTCAGGTTGGCGTAGCGGTACTTTCCTCGCCTTCCACCGCTGTGACCCGGGTTCGAATCCCGCCCGGGCCAACATGTGGATTGGGTTTTCAGTCCCTGCCTGATTCCGTGGGTTTTCCTCAGAATATTCTTCTGGGTTTTTCCTCCCACCTCTAAAAAAAAGTGTAATTTCCTCTCATTGTCTTCTCTCTTTATCCATCCTGTTATTGGCGCTTGCGCTGTAGGATGTGGCTGAAATAAATAAATAAAAAATCTGTTGAAGCACTTCAATCTGTTAAACCCTTAAATATATTTGCAACATTTGTTATGTTGCCATTTCGTAAAACCATTGAAAAAAAACATGATACCTTTCCCGTATTTAGCCACTGCCTGAGTTTAAATCACCTCAAATCCTTCCATATCGAATACAGTGAACTTAATTTAATAAACACAAGGTTTGGAGCATTCAAGGTGCTAGAGTTTGGCAACTGTTACTTGAAAATTGTACTTCAGAGAATGTATCTTAATTGGTTTTCCACACTGGAGGAGTTTGTGAGTTTCAAAAAGCCTCCTGGCAAAATGCCATGTGAGTTGGTTTTATTGCCATACTGATTTTACTTTGTTATTAACAGGTTTAGCTGCAAGTTTATGTAGTTTACATGAAGAGAGCTGCTTTTTATGAAGGCATGCACTTTTAGTCTAAAATGAAATAAACCAAAATGCATTGAGTGTCTTAGTACATGAATGCCAAGTGCTGTAGTGTTAGGTCTGTCTGTCTGTCGGAACACTCTCATGTCAAACGGCTCATTTCAAGCACCATTGTCATTAATTCCTTATTTATTGAGACACAATTGGGAGCTCATTAAAGTGAATGGATGACTGAGCACACACTGATCAAGGCTATTAGAGTTGAACAATGGCCGTCAGTATACATGTAACTGACGATCCGTGAATGGTCTCCTGCATAATGAATGAGGGTGAAATCCTGGAGAATGGTGCTTAGTGTCTAATGCTACTGTCACTTACAGTTTAATTGTTCAACTGTAAGTTGTTGCTATTACTATGGCTGTACTGAATATACATGTACATGTACTGTTGATCATCAATCAAATATTCAAATAGCTTTTTGTCGGTTTGAATATTCGAAAAGAGAAAACCATGCACGTGCGCATGTGACTGTGGAGTCATTTTAATCGTGAAGTTGCGTTTTTATTGTCAGATGATACTTTTTTGTAGACGATAACTTTCTTGTCGACATGTACACGTGTATTTATTGGTCCCATTCTTTTAGCTGGATAAAGTTCCTGGACAGTTATACAGTACTTACCGGTACTAGCTGCAATTGCAAAACACTCCTGTAATGTTGTTATGCTGTGCGCCGTCAGGTTGCCGCTACCATTCCTCTCTGCTATTTCCACGATTTTTCTATTTTTGCCAATGGTGAAGTTGCCGATCTTGACTTCATCGTTTCGGTCCATGAATGGTGATTCGCCAGAGAAACCTTATGAGGCTGTACTCTGTTCCAGTTTGGTGAGATTTATCGTACAATTGACATTCTCCGAGTCATTGACAACAAGAAAGTGGTTTTGCTGGTCATGCTTGACCTGTCATCTGCATTCGACACTTTAGATCATGAAATACTTCTTGATAGGTTGTGCAAAGTGTACGGGGTCCGCGACATGCCCTTATCCTGGTTCACCAGTTACCTTTGTGATCGCAGATACCGCGTCCGGGTTGATGGTACCATGTCTGATGAATCTAGGGTAGCTTTTGGTGTACCCCAAGGGTCTGTACTTGGGCCTGCACTTTTCACATATTACATCAAACCTGTTGCTAATATCATTGAACACTTCAATTTACAATATCACATTTACGCAGACGACATACAGCTTTACACTCATTTCAACCCAGCTATTCCTGGTGATTCTGCAATTGCTCTTGAAAACCTCTCCAAATGCATTTCCCAAAAACATGACTGGATGGCCACTAATATGCTTAAACTCAACAGTGACAAAACTGAGTTTTTTGTAGCAGCCTCTCCACGTGTACTTAACAAGCTAGATGGCAATCTCACTCTTAACGCTGGTCCTATGAGCATTTCACCTTCCCGCACTGTAAAAAACTTGGGCTTTATATTTGACTCGTCATTTTCTATGTCCAACCATGTCTCTTCCATCTGTAGATCAATTAATTTTCACCTACGTAACCTCTGGCGAATTCGTAAATTCATCGATGACAACACATGTCACCATGTTGTTCGTACATTTATAACATCCCGGCTTGATTACTGCAATTCTCTTCTATTTGGTATAACCCAAGGTGAAAAACTTAGACTACAAAAAATTCAAAACCGTGCTGCTCGGCTCATCTTCTCTGTCAAATGCACTGTGGATGCTACTTCACTCATCACCAATCTTCACTGGTTACCCATCCAGCAGCGTATAGCATTCAAAGTTCTTTTGATGGTTTACAAGTGCCTACATGGTAATGCTCCCCTTACTTGTGTGACTTACTCACTTTGTATCAACCAGGCAGACCGGGATTAAGATCCTCCAATGATAAACTTCTTCTCTCTATTCCTACAGGTTCAAAATCCCTTGGAGACAAATCTTTTTCAATAGCAGGCCCCAAATTATGGAACACTACTCCCATCAACATCAGGGACGCCCCATCTCTCACCATTTTCAAGAAACGTCTTAAAAGTTTCTTATTCATTACTTCCTAGTCCTCTCTTGTAGTTGTACAGCGCTTTGGTCTATTTTGTAAAAGCGCTTTATAAATACTTTATTATTATTATTATTATTATTATTATTATAATGTCCATGACCGCATGCAATTTTTAACCGGCCTGCTTTGTATGCAACTTTTGACCAGCGATGAAGGCAGCTTCAGCTGGCATATGTGTAAAACTTGATCGGCAAGTTTCGAATATTCGAATATATGCAGTCAAGTGCAGTTTTGAGTAATCCAAAACTAAATTATTCGAAACTGGACAGCCCTATCATGCCTATTGTTTATGTACACTGTACAATGTAGCAGGAGTATGTGTGTGTAGACATAAATCATGTGAGTTTCCTTCTCCTAGGCATGAGTACTAAAATGTCAATTCATTTTGTTTCCTTAAACGCCCCCTGCATTAACCTGGCTGGAATAGATTTGAGCTGATACACTTTCATTTTAAAATTACCGAGAGATTTCAGTAGCAACTGTCCAACATTCACCAAACTTGTCTGTTCATTGTTTACATTTTGTACATTGTACCGTATCAATGTTAAATGTGTATTCAATTGTTTTCCTCAGTCATTTTATACCATTCTACGGTATATGTTACATGTATTTTTAATCGAAATACCAGTACGCCATACACAAGAAATATCTTTTGATGGCAGCCATTCTTTCCTGTGTACATATTACACATGTAGACCTGTACATGTACTAGTGGTGATTCGAATGCGTCATCAACTTCACAAGTTCACAGAATCTGGGAAAGGAACCAAGTACATGCAACTTAGGCCTGAAGTAAAAAAAAAAATAGACCAGTTTTCTACCCCCGCCCGCTTCTTTTTTCCATCCGTCTTAAAATTTTGTATTCATACATTTGCAATATGTGTTGCAGATTTTGTCAATACATTGTCTTTATATTTGTTTTCAACAAAATTGTAGCTACGGTATGCAGAAAGGTTGACGGCTCTTTTGGACACAATTTTGTATTCAGCACAAAATGTTGTATTCAAGTCGAGAAAATGGAAGAATCTATCTGCCATCTTGGAAAATGCCTCCCCTCACTTTTTCAAAAAGCCCAGACGAGAAACTTGGGTTTTTTTTGTTCTTGGCCTTTACCGGTATGTTAGAATTTGTCTCAAAGGTTTTTCCATTTGAAAAAGTTTCGGATCATATTGGGTTCAAGGTACATGTAAATGTACATTTACATGTACTGGTGCCATGTATACATGTACATGTACATGTACCATGTACATGTACGTCACAACGTCTACATTCATAACATTATTGGTGAATGTGCATACTCATAGTACACGTTGGACACTTGCTAAGCAGTCACCTGTCCGCTCTGATTTGGATGAGTGAGGCAAAGTGATTATGAATGGGGGGATAGACCTCTTCACACCATGGTGGCCCGGCTGTCTTCGTCACATTTCCTGTAGTCAGTCATGCTATGGGTCACTAGCGAGTCATGTGAAGAAGGCTTCCTTGAAGTTTAGTACATGTAAAGGATCTCAGCGACTCTGTGGCAGAATTGAACAAAATAAATATACAGTGTAGGGCTGTGCATCGGAACCGGGTACCCGAGTACCCGACCGTTAATGTCAGGAACCAGTTTTAGATGGGATAAACAAGACGCACAAGATCGGTTACTCACGTTAACGTGAGTAACCGATTTTGTGCGTCTTGTTTAAATCATACATAACACATTTTTCTGGATGTCATCTTTGGTGCTTAGGTAGGTCTAGGTCTACTCTATCTACCATGGGGATAACAGTTATTAAACCTTTTTCAGTAAGGTAATTACAGCCCAAGGAAACTCAAAAGTACATCAAAAACGTAACGTGAGTAACCGTGGAATTGTCCATATGGTGTTTGAATTTGCCAGGATGGGTATGGTTCCTAGTAAATCATGCTACTGCTAGGGAGTTAGGGTTAACCTGAGCTGAAAGATGTGACAATTCTTTGAAGAATCAGATTGAAAATAAGCCGTTAAACAGCATACACCTCTGTGTAGCCTTGCATTGGTGATTCAGTACTACAGTTTGTTCCATTGAATTTGAAGGTGGTTTTTTTATTGGGGGGGGGGGGTGCCAGTAGGAGAAATTTTGAACACACTTGTGACTACTGGACTGAATCGTACAGTTATCCACTCCAAACTTGTTTGAGTTGCCCTATCTTAATTAATTCATAGTTTAGTCTCATACAAGTGCTCTTTTTGCAGTCAGCAGGCCCTTCCTCAATTTATTGATCGACCAAATTCAGTACATGTATGTGCGACAAATATGAAGTTTTAGTTTTAACTACCAGTATGTTGCCTCAAAGAAAACCACATCCTGTATTTTTTTAACCCTAACTCCCTAGGCCTTTTTGCTAGGATGTAGCCTCAATCCTGCAAAATCCTCCAGTTGGTCTCGTGGAAAAAAATAGCATACATGTATAGCCTCAATCCTGCAAATTCCTCCATTATTTCTTGAATATGGTCCATGGATGGGTAACTACCGCCTGAATCCTGCAAAATCCTGCGGCAGTGACTGTCAATATGTTGAGGCTTGGCCAGTGACATCCTGGAGCAGTACGGAGGATTTCAAGCATATTCCAGGTCTATATTTATGCATGGCTGAGCAAAAAAGCAACGAGTCCGGCCCAGATCTTGACAAAAGTCAGAAATCAGTCTGCTTTTGCCATGTAACTTCAATCCTCCAAATTCCTCCACTTTGGCAAAGAGGATTTTGTAGGATTCAGGGCGGTTAGGGTTAACGATCACATTGTCCACTCACATGCATACAGTGTGCAAATGCTTAGCGTACCGTGCATGTATGCATTCGCAAGCTGTAATCCAATCTGACACAAAAAAAGATCAATTTGCATAATTTAGTGCGACTCTGCAATGATGTTAATCCTGACCGTTTTCTACCCTCCATAAGAACCGGGTACGCAAGCACGAAATCCTGGCCCAAAGACATGCCCTGCCAATCCAACATGCACGTTTTCAGTAAAAGCCGTGCCAGGATGTTGCATTGCGGTTTTACCCATTGCCCCTTATGTAAATATAAGGGCTTCCCTGGAAAAATCCAGGGAAGTTGGCAGCCAGTGTACATTTGATACAGATCAGGTCAGGGCTTTGGTGTGTGTGTGTCTAGCACTCCACTTTCCTAGCTAACCGAATTACTTAAGTACAAATTTCATGCACCCACTTGCATTAGTTTTTGTTGTTGCGCATGGTGATTGTTGCATGTAGAATTGGTCGGGGGACCTTTCATATCATGACATGTGCTGAATTCACTTGTACCGGTACATGTTGTTTCATAAGCACTGGTGCGTGTATGAAGAAAGTCCATGATTTAGTTATTTTTTTGTGTACAAATAACATTAATCAAACTTCAAGGAAACCATTTCAACGCCATAATAATTATAATTGTTTACGTGTATATATTTTATGCATAATGCATATTGGTATTTTGGACAAGAAAATACACAAACCATGTTGATATTTATGTATTGAAGTGCATACATGTAATTACATGTAGTCCAGGTTAAAAAAACTTTGCATTGTCCTGCAAGATTATTGAAATTTAGCATGTTTTTCAACATTTTAGATAATTTTTACAGCTACCGGTACACTATAAATTATCCTACTGGTTACGTTTATAAATGTACAAAACATGTACAGGTACATACCGGTCCATGTACTTGTATGTATGTGATGCAGAACATGCTTGCATATTGAGGGGGTGGTATACATGTACATGTACATCATCAGTGGGGTACATGTGCATGCATACAATTCATTATTTTTTTAGTAAATTCTGGATGAATGGAAGACAGCGAATTTCACATCCCATAGCACCCACACATTCTATCCAGTCGGCAATACAAGCTACGCGTGTATCAATTGAGATTCACTGCATGTGTCACTTGATCTGTGGAGTCCATCGCAATATGCGTGGGACTGATCTAGGAAGGATCGAATACAAAATAGTGGCCTCATCAGAAACCTGAAGGGGCTGTTATTAATCCTATTTGTTTAAACGGCTGGGGATTATCATTCATTTAGTTGGGAAATTCTTGGAAAGTTGGATTATAACGTGGGTGTGCTTGTATGACATGTTTACTTTAACCTTGTGGTTGAATTTTGCTTTTTAGTCAGATCATTTCCTCATCCCAAAATTTTCCATGAAATCATAGATCAGCAGATAGTCTTCCGCAACAAATTAAAAATCATGTACATGAAGCAGTTTTCAATAGCGGCTTTTGTATTGTTTTTCGGCCATGCATGCACATTTGATATCGGTGTACACATTTTAAATAATGCACTATTTTGAGGGATCTCTGCTTTTTAAAAGTTACACATTTATGTTTTATTATGTTGCAGTTCATCAAATTCAGAATACAAGTTTGTTAAGGCTATAAGCTACAACGTCACGCAAGTAACACTGTTTGTCACACGAGTCACATACTTTAACATACTGGTATGTACCGTATGAGCCTGTTGTTATTATGACAAAGGAGATTTAAATTAACCCTACCCCCTTGGGCTCTTTTACTAGAGAGTATCCTGAATCCGCCAAAATCCATCAATTTTGCCATGCAAAAAAATGTTGGTGGCCAGTGAGTCCATCAGAATCCACCAGTTAGCCGCCGGGAGTAAATCTGTTGAGATCCTGAATCCGCCAAAGTCCCCCAACACTACAGCTCAATGTAGAGGTATCCTGAATCCATCAAAATCCTGCAGTTCCGCTGGCTTACAATCCTGAATCCATCAAAATCCCCCAGTTTGTGCAATATGGAGGTATCCCGAATCCGCCGAAATCCCCCGAAACAGGGGTGTGGATTTTGATGGATTCGGGTACATTGTACGTTAGGGTTAATGCAGCTTTTATTCATAGAGTGATGAGGATATTGAGTTCCCAGTTCGTCAGGTACATGTATAACTCAGATCTAACTTGTAGTATTCTTTGAAAGGGAAAAGGGTGAGTTGTTGTCAAAACCCTCTGTCAGTAGCCTGTCACACGAGGCTCACGGAATAAATCGTCATCTCTCAGAAAATACGGTAGCAGTTTGTCAACACTTTTACCTGAAATTTCACTGCCTATACATGTACGTATATACATGTATATAAGTTAACTAACTGATATCGGTACCTTTGTTGTACATGTAGTTGCTGAAAACAAGAATACCATTAAAAGTGAGATTTTTGTAGAATTGTCATGTGAGTCACGATGAAATGGCTGACATACCGGTACATGTACATGTACATGTACAGGGGGGAAAAAAGTGTATTTGCAGTGTATTGTATATCGCACATACTGTTACATGTACATGTAATTGTTTACAAAATGTGGATCTGTACATGTCCAACAGTGGTAAAATAAACATTTTGGAGGACAGAACTGCCAACTATACACAATGTGCAAAATGTACTTGTGTATCCAGTGGCGGTAGGAATACTTGTACTTGTACATGTACACCGTACATGTATACAATACGCATTTATGTGTGCACACTGTATGCGGCAAAACTGTGAAATTCGCATTTGCCTAGAAGAAGATCCCAGTAGACATGGTAGATGCAGATAAGAACATGATCAAAATTCAGGGTGAACTACATGTACCGGGTACATACAGTACATACATGTAGGTGATTTTTATCTTGATTTGCAAACAGATAAAAATGGAAACTGCATACAAGTGATGACCATGGAATACAGCCCAAGATCTGTGGATCAATAAACCTAAGGCCAACCCTCTATGTACATGTATGTGTTTCTTTTAGTGACCTTAGTGAATGTCATTCAGTATGAACAGTACATACATGTACATGTACCATACCTCTCACTCTCAGCATACACAGTAGTTAGCCTTGTCCTCAGCACTGTCCTTAATTAAAGGCAATATACAACATACATGTATGCAAACAGCAAAACACAAAACTACCAAATTTTTATGAAAAATCCTACTTGACTGTAAGTGAATAATAGTCTCAAGCATCCTGTGAAATCATGGTTCTTGGTGTGCTGACTTTTTCAAGGAAAGTGGAATTTTTGTATCAATTTCCAACGATGGTCGGGCCGACCATTGTTGGAAGAAAACTGACATTTTTCAAATACTGCCTTCACTTTACCAAATTTAGTTTGTCCACATTTTGTTTACAATCGGTTACCCATCCATGAAGGGGTGCAAGCCAGCTAGTCTGGTTCCCTGACCTGACAATTCCCAAACGTCTATAAATTGCTCCCTTTCGTCTGAAGTAGGGTCAGGGAACTACAAGAACAGCATTGTGGGTTTTTTTCTTTCCAGCATCTATGAACACAAAACTTTTAACGGGTCAGGGTAACAATATTTTTGCTTTCTAGAATACAAACCCCCAAATCCATCTTTTTCTAAAAAATTAAGTGACAAGGCAAGAAGAATATGTTTACCCCCTGTAGACAAAGCATCCAAAAAGGGGAGGGATTTGAAAGTAAAACTTATTTACTTGACTTTTTTTTTAATGGTAACGTGGTTTAAGAACTGTTCTGCAAACGTCAATGTTGGGTTTTGCTCTTCACCAACGTTCCGGTATTTTAATAAACACTGTATACTCAGTGTCGTCCGGTGTGATTGTGAGAAAAAAACTACTCGGTGAAAGTCAAATCCCAATATTGAATTGACATCATCCTTACGCAAATTCCATCTTATTAATTCTTCTGCAAACGTTTAGCTGCATGTATTTATGAAAACTTGCTCAGAAAAAAATGAAATATACCGGTACATGTAAGTAGCACAATTACATGTACATGTAAACTTATGGCTGTCAGACAAAAATGAACATAATTTAAAAAAAAAAACCAACAACATGATTTTGATGTCCGAACATCTCATTCTCCAGTCCAGTGTACACTTTGATGTTTGCTTTACAGGTTTTATGTACTCCATAAAACCTGTAAAACAAACATCAAAATGTACACCAGTTGGACTCATGAAACCTACATATGCCATGGAGAAGTTCATGTTTGTACCGTGTACAATGTATGTTCATGCGCACAGAATGAACGTGTGTACACGTTGTGTCGTTAGAGTGGGATTCAATTACATGCATGTACATGTTTCGCAGGCATGGGAGAAGGCTCAAATTCCCCTGATTGGCAGTTCGTCATTTAAAGGGAAAATACAACATTTGCAAACATCAAAAAATAAAACTACCAAATCATTTTGAAATACCTTGCTGGACTGTTAGTGAATGACAGTGTAAAGCATCCTGTAAAATCATGGCACCTGGTATACTGTCATTTTCAAGAAAAGTGGTATTTTTGTATCAATTTCCAACGCTGGTCGGCCGACCAGCGTTGGAAACACTGGCTTTTTATTCAAATACTGGCCCCAATTGACCATCGCACTTGTTTGCAATCGATTATACACCTATGAACGGGTACAAGCCAGCTACACTGGTTCCCTGACCTTACAATTCCCCAATATATGTAAACTGCTCTGTTTCTTCTTATATGGAGTCAGGGAACCAGACTACAGGAAAATGATTGTTTTTCTTGGTTTTTATAGCATTTTCGAACCCAAAACCTCAAAAAAGTCAGTGTAACTATATTTGCTATATATTTCCAACCCCCCAATTCCATCCATTCCTGAAAATTACAGCAAAAGCAAATGATGTATATTCCCTTTAAGAGTAATTTCTCCTTTTTTTTGGAAGAGGGGGGTGATTTGCGACCATAATTATTCCCTGAGTACCACATAAGGCTGAGGTGAAATGATTGGAAGCCTGTCATGAGACACTTGGGGGCTTCAGTTCTACTGTGGAGGAAGGGACAGACAGGGGCTAATGAGTGCTGCACTTGTGTCACATAAAAAAACAACCCATCTGATTAATTGAACCTGTGGGGGCAGATGCTGCACTCTGCATTGCACTTAATATTAGTGACTTTCTCGGACCCTGTTTTTTTTGTTTTTTTTCAATTACAGAGATGACGTTAACAACCATCCCTTTTTTTTAAATAATAAAAATAAGAAATACGCATTGCATGTTCGTTTTGAAGAGGCTTAAGTCATGGGCCAATTTCAGGGAGTGACAAATGTTCATGTCCAACATGCGTATGTGTAGTTCTTGCTTAAAATTTCCAGTGCACTGTCAACATGTACTTTAACGGAACATTTCCTGCTAGCATTGCATGGCATTCCCTTCATACGTGTACATGTAAATGCCTTTTCTCTAAGTCAGTTTACTACGTACGGTACATGTACACAAGACGTACATTGTAGTTTATTTAATTCATGGCTACAATGGTACCGTACTTACAATCCTTAATCACACAAAATGTGTCTTTTCAAAATGTTATGGACAGTTTGCATGTTAACGGGTCTACTGTTAGGATCTCTTAATTGACAGAAAATCTAATAATTTGATGTTACGCACGTTAATTGTGTATGTATGTTCACAACATGTACATGTACATGTGCAAATATACAATGTACATGTACGTGTATACACACGTGTACACAACATGTACAATTTCAAATTATGCACATTGTGCTGTACATTTACATGTACATTGTTACATGTGGAAATTCATGTACATGTATGCATGCACATGTACATGTACATGTATATTTTGTGTTTGAAATGTGTGTAGAATGCCAATGTTTTGCATACCGGTGTAGCATGAATTTAGGTTTTATGAAATACGGACTCCTTGGTGGTATTGTGCATGCTCTTGCATAGATAATTAGGAGAGGGACCGGTCACGCGAGAGGGTTTAACCAATAAAAGGGGAAAAGAGTCAGATTTTCGTAGGAGTCCGATTTTCATATGACACCGGTACTTGTCCATGAATGACAATGCGCATTGTTCTTGTGGATATATTTACATGCATGTGTACCGGTTCATCATTTTGTGTGTAAAATATGTGTCTACAGATCATGCCAATTTTATTTTTGGGGGCAAATGGAATGCATGGTCAAGATCATGATAATTTGTACATGTAGTCAACCGCAGTGCCAAAAACATGGACATGCACTCACACTCATTGCTTGATGGAAATGACCTAGTTGGTACCCTGTGCACCAGCTAACATACATTTACAATGTACGTGTATGTACAAGGTGCATTCCTGTACATGTACATGTACATGTACGTTTACAATAGACACAAGCACACAGCCACACACCTAGTTTACATAAAAACAGGTCCCAAGACTTTCCCTGCCGGTACATCTCTCCGGGATGCATTTTCTGCTGTCCTTTTTATTACTATTACTGCAAGAAGGCGCTCCAGGCAACTGGGAACCTTTTCTTAAGTTCAATATATGCACAGGCTCGGAGAGGATAATGGGCACGTTTTTCTGAAATGGAGTGGGGAGTAGCGTCCAGGGGAAAATGTGACACGGTCGAGTTGTGATAAAGAAATGAAATGTGAGAGTAGAAAAATGTTTTTTTTCAGTACAGTGTATGCATGTATTTACATTTGTGTGATCAATTCATATTGCTGTTTTGGTCAAATCTTTGTGGAATAAACAAAGCCAAACATGAACGTGCACATAATAACATGTTTACTCATATTGAGTACATGTATACTAAATGCATGTTAGGCCATGTAAAAAAAAAAAAAACACCAGTTGATCGTCTGGGTTTTTTTTTCTTCAAAAAGAGGAGGAAGAGGGCCTTTTTATTTGTAATTTTTTATTGCAAAATAGGCTGAAATACATGTAGCCATTTTTAGCTTAAACGATATATGTGCCTTAAAAAGGAGGAGGCCCTTTTTATTTGATAGTTCTGGGTAGTTGTCTACTAGTTGATGACCACAAAACCTTCTGTGCTTACTGGCTATTATTAGAAGCATCTGAATTTCTGAAACATCCTTAAAAAAATGGTTTGCCTGAAATTAAAAAAAAAATTTAAAAATTGATGCAGCCTCAAAAAAAGGCTGATCAAGTGATATTTCTTTTTTATTTTGGCCTTAATATACATGTATGTACAATGTACTTTTATTACATGTACAGTAAATGTGAAATAATCCTGAAAATTGAGTTTGTATGCCGATTATATTGATGCAAACATATAAATTTATTTACATTGGTTCAATAGTGGGTTTTTCCCTTCACCAATTAATTTTTCTTTTTTAATTCCACCTTATAAGTATGTGAATAGTTAGTGTATGTACCGGTACCGGTACATCGGATTACAGGATTATGACTGGAATTCCAATTGTCATGATTGTGAGAATCACAGAGCTGCATGTGTACATGTATACACATACTGATATATGTGACCGGCTCTAAGGTATTATGTTGCAAAAAAGTGAAATGGAGTTATTTACATGGTTGGGAAGCCCACAGCGTAAGCTTTCATTTGGTATGTAACAGAGCTCCATAGCCCCTCCCGTTCTGGAGATGTGACGTATTTGCATAATAATTACTTCCTTGGAGTTCAAATTGCACAAACTTAGAAAACAGGCTTTGAAATAGCTGGCTTTGTTGTAGAACATTAGAGTGATGTACACAAAATGTTTTTTTTTTCCACTTTGTTCATCAAAATCAACATTTCTGTGAAAGAAACCTGAAACTGTAGGTACTAAAGATGAAATTCATGACATAAATAAAAATTACATTTTGACAAAATTTCACCCTCTCAATGTTGAGCAGGCCATTACACAATAATGCTCAGCGCGACTTAATACCCTTTTTTGTAGAGCCGGTCACATATTTCATGTACCGGTACATTTTGTAAATTGTCCCCTGAGGTGATGCATAAATCTTGATCAGCCAGAAACTGATTTAGTTGTATAATTTTTGCATACATGTGAATATGTACATGTGCATATATGTTCGTATCTGAATTTAACCTACATGTACATACATGTACATTTGCTTTATTCCTTTCACTTTATTCCTGCCTGATCCCCCTGAGAGGCCAGCTGCATGCATGCGTGTGAATCATCCTAAAGTGGATTCTTTTTTTGGAACAGAGATTTTAAAAATACACCACCCATCGACTGTGTGTACGAAAAGTTCACTGATACAAGTGGTGCTAAACTGCTAATCTTGCCGAGGCAGATAGCATGTGACAAAGTCGACAGTAGATTACTTCAATGAGAGTTGCACTTTTGTGTGTGCCATATTCGTGCTTGATTTAATGCATTCAGGCTGTCCTTAATAATAATAGTACATGTACATTGTACATGTATGGGGTAGGTTTCTGTAATGTGCATAGCCAGTGCTGTGCCTCAGTGGACTTGCACAAGTCTGTTGTTCAAGCGTTCTTGTCTTGGATGGTATACAAATATTGAATGCTTCGAGTGGTGTAGTAAAACTGGCCTCCCGAGGTTATCGATGGATTCGCCTCGGGGGAAAATAGAATGCTCCATGGATCACCGAGGGAGGCTAGTTTTACTTCACCACGAGATAAAGCATTCAATGTTTGTTTTATAACACTTCACTCACAGATTCTGCTTGGTTTTAATATTTTAAATTATTTAAATCTGAACACAGTTGAAATAAACTTCAATTTCAATACAAAATTGGTGGAAAATGTATTTTTCTCTTCCAAACTACCCCTTCACGAAATGTTTGAACCCAACTCGGCGGCGCGCTCTCTTTGGAACAAAACGTGCTACACCCCCGTACATGTATGTGCAACGCGCACACCATGCATTTGCACACAAATACCGCGCCGTCACATGTAGTACCGGTACTTTGGTTGCTAATGGTATAGTACTTTGGTTGCTATGGGTATAGAACTTTTGGCTGTTCACAGAAAGATAGCAAAAATAGAAAGTATCATGTGACTTGCTCTCGGCCAATCAAGACACAGAATCTGTGGGTGAGGTGATATAACAGCGCTTATTGCAAGCATGGAGCTCCATGTTGCAAGCGACAGTTTGTGAAAAGAGCAGAAATGTTATTGATTGCTTAGCAATAGCAGGATTGAGGAAGATACGTATTGTAGAGCAACACCACTATGGATTTACATTGGGCTTAACCCTATACCTCCTCAATCCTCCAAAATCAACCAGGCGGTTTTGGAGGATATTGGAGGATTTGGGAACAATGATTGAGGAGGAATTCAATTTTGTGCCAGTTGATTTTGGAGGATAAATAAATTACTTTGCTGAAGTGGAGGAACTTGGAGGATTGAGGTAACATGGCAAAAGTGCGTTACTGATTTTGTTATACATGTACATGTAGATGCACTTTGTCAAGGTCTTGGGCCGGACCTTGTGTTGTTTTTGCTCAGCCATGCATAAATATAGGCCTGGATTATGCTTGAAATCCTCCATACTGCTCTAGGATGTCATCGGCCAAGCTTCAACATACATGTACAATGTACATGTAATTGACAGCCATTGCCGCAGGATTTTGCAGGATTCAGGCAGTGGTCACCCCTCCACGGACCATATTCAAGAAACAATGGAAGAATTTGCAGAATTGAGGCTTATAAATGCTATTTTTCCATGAGGCCAATTGGAGAATTTTGCAGGATTGAGGCTACATCCTAGCAAAAAGGCCTAGGGAGTAAGGGTTAATTACACATGTACAATGATCGTTGGCGGATTTTGAAATTTTGATTTTTTATTTTTCTATTTTTCTATTTTTATTATTTGTATTTTATATTGTTGCCTTTGTCTCTGGCTTTGGCTTCGTTCATCGCATACTGTTTTTTATCGAGAAGGATACTAAATGGCAAAACTCTGAACTTTGATTTCAAATTGGAGGCTTTGATGTTTCTGAGGCTGAAGATGGTCCCATTGTGAGCCAAGGTCAGAGGCCTCAAATCTGATGTCTTGAAGAGGACGTCAGGATTACAAATTCATCAGGATTACAGGTCCGTAAACAGGACTTGTGTAATGCAAATCAATAAGGATTTACAGATTGACATGCCACTGAAGTCTTTAACCCTAACTCCCTAGGCCTTTTTTGCTAGGATGTAGCCTCAATCCTGCAAAATCCTCCAATTGGCCTCATAGAAAAATAACATACATGTACATGTAAAGCCTCAATCCTGCAAATTCCTCACATTATTTCTTGAATACGGTCCGCGGAGGGGGGACCACTGCCTGAATCCTGCAAAATCCTGCGGCAGTGACTGTCATTATGTTGAGGCTTGGCCAGCGACATCCTGGAGCAGTACGGAGGATTTCAAGCATAATCCAGGCCTACATTTATGCATGGCTGAGCAAAAACAACACAAAGTCCAGCCCAAGACCTCAAGTGACAAAGTGCATCCTACGAAATCAGTAATGCACTTTTGCCATGTACCGGTAACCTCAATCCTCCAAATACCTCCACTTTGGCAAAGAGGATTTTGAAGGGTTCAGGGCTGTTGGGGTTAATAAGTTGGGCTTGAAACTCTCAAAGAACACCATTCTTAGCAAAGATGCAAGTCTGGTCTCGGCACCCTAATATTTAAGTTTGCTAACTGTAGGATCAAGTCTCGCCTACACAGTTGCAATATGCCAGACTAATCCAAGAAATGTCCACTGTATCACAAAGGACTTGCATGACTTGGGGCAAGTCTAGCCCTAAATCCCTTGTTGATTGTTGCTATGGTGACCAGGCCAGGGCCGGCTAGCCCAGGGTGTTTGTGCAATGTGTAGATATTGGATAATTGTAACAATAGGTGTCTAATGATATGGGTCCACGCATGACATGAATGTCATAAAGGGCAATCAAAGCAGAGATTATTTCAAGTCTTGAACTTTGGAATATTTGCATGTATACATGTACATGTGCATAGTTGAAGTTTCAATGCGTATTAGATGTAGTCCAAAAATATGTTTACATAGGACTTTACATGTACATGTACAGGCGCACATGTATACATGTGACTGTACATGTACACAAGGGGCATGTACCGTTCCTATGAAGAATATCACTTAAATTGTCATAATGCATTGTCATGCATTTTCCCATACATGTAAGTGTAATAATGTTTGCTTACAAGTGTATTTAAGGCTGTACAAACATGTACCGTACCGGTACATGTACAATGTACGGTACATGTCCAAATTACTTACATGTACTACTTTGGTAGTACTGGCAGTAACACCTGTGTCTGTTGAAGTGAGTTTGGCTGTTTTTATTATCCAACATTGTCCAATAGGCTTTATTCACGGGTCGACCATATTAAGTTGAAAGCGAGGTAAAATCTTCATTTTTAGAAGTTGGGAATAGAAATGAATCTAATGAAATAAAGTCAATTACAAATGGCTGCAGCCAGCGAGTGCGAGTTGCAGAGAGATGGTCAGGAAACTGACTCTGTTGATTTATTTAAAAAGATTCTGTTTACAATAGAAAAACGAATGGATACATGTACCGGTACATATAACTAAATAAATAGCTTGGCAAGATTCCACGTCAAAGATAAACTTAATAAGTTTCATACATGCTTCACGAGCAAGCGCAGCATAGATGTCAATATAAAACTTCAGAAATAGATATCGGTACACTGAATAAATAGTGAAAATATTTGATTTGTCATATTTGTTTTTACATCCCCTCTCCCCATGGAGTGGTGCCTACATCCATGTGCAGTTGTGGTGACCTCAAAAGTTGTTTTGTTCATTGTTAAAAAATTTTGCTTAAAACCCTCCTATGATTGCATTCTGAGCCATGTTATTACTTGGGTCAATATTGGTCAAGACCCCATTGGTTTGTTAACAGTATGCCAGGGGGAGTGGAAGGAAATTTTGACTGTTTGTAACCTCTTAAATAGCAGGAGGGTTAATTAATTTATGTTCTAAGCAGAAATCAGCAGAAAACCGCTCAAAAACAATTATACATCACAATCACACAAGCAAAAAGTTGTGTGAGCTCGGCAAATTTGGCCCCCGTCCTATCATGAAATTCAATTCATGATCCGTTTTTGTGTAATTTGTCCTGCGTAGAAAGTCTGTGCATCGTCCAGGATTGCAATTTATTCTATTTTCACAAGATTGTTGACACAGTTGCAGACAGTGCAGCCGAAATCGGCCGATATTAAATTGAAGTACATGTACAAGGACGGACACTCTCCAGTCTTGTACATGTATTCTGCGTCGTCCGTGGAAAGCTGTCAATCACTTTGAGGTCAACTCTACTTAATGTGCTTGTAATACAGACTTACAATGTAATTTGGGTTTTTGGTTTGCTTCTTTCCGCAGCAAAGCTCCGTACGTGTTGGCAGCCGCCATCGCCCGGACAACCGTGGACATCGTCTTGGGGAAAGATATGACGACGTTTGTGGTGGATGATGAAGGAAGATACGGGGATGATGATGATGTTACCTGCACATGTAAGAGAAGGCAAATGGGTGTGGGGCGGGGGAGGGGGTGGATTGAAGTCAGACCCAACAACAAGGAGTGAAATCAAGACACAAACACAGCCAAGACAAACTAGCACAATTATTTCAGCTTTCACAATCACAGATTTGGTTATCTTGCAGTCATAAATACCTGAGACAGTTTACCCATTCCTATTGGTCAAGAGCCAGTCATGTGGGTGGTTTTAAACCGCCGGTAAAACACAGCTGCGTTCTGTGCCACATCGCACATCCATATAAGGAGATTTTTAGCACTACGCGTGCAAGGCTCATACCATGGACATGGCCAGAGGGGCGTTTCTGATAAAACATGAAGAGAAATTGTTGACTTATTTTGACTTTTTGGCTGAAAAGGTATTCGGCTCGGGCCATTATCGGCAACCAGGACCCTAGCCAAGCACATACTTATTTCCTTACTTAAATTTAATATTCACTTAAAACTTTGATGATCACAGCCATTTTGTGTGTGTGGACAATTTATGGTAAGAGTCAGAGTATGTCAGATGTCTGACTGTAATTTCACTCTGCGTCATTTAGTACATTTTATATTTAATTTCAACACGTGGATTTAAGTAATTCAATACCGAGTCTACTTCACTCTACTTACCTGTAGAGCAATACTACTTATGCATATTCCCCCTACCGGCAGGTATTTTCCGCTAAGAGTTATATACAATAGCGCCCTCTGGCGCCCTACCCATCATACCCCGCGGCATGCGTGCCTCGTGAGCGTCCTCTTTTCTCTTAGCGGCAGGTCGGGTAGGACGTGCGTGAAATAGCTCGCTGTTTGCCTCGTCATTTACTACCCTTTTTTGCGTTTAAGAGAAGTATTTAATAAAAGAGTTAGTAATCATTAGTTTGTAGAGTTTCATCATCTTATTGGTTGTATTTATTTCATAAATATGAAGCGTTTGGGGAGGGCCGATCTGTCACTAACCGGAGGGACTAATTCTCCCACGGGACGGACCGAGTTCTCGGGGGACTCTGCCGTTAACGCTCCGACGTTACCGCGGCAGCAGTCTCTCGTCCGGCACCCTCAGCCACAGTCGGCTGGGGGAGTTGGCAGTTCCGCCGATCAGTTAAGGGGACCTCGGTCACCTTCTCCGGTCAACTCGGGCGGAACACCCAAACTAAAGGCACACTCCGGCAAGGTTCCCATAAAACATATCTCCTGTGCCGGAGCAAAGCCTAAGAAGGGCCGTCAGGGCAAGCGTGGCTCGGCAACGAGCGCCGCGTTGGCACCTAGCCCTCCCCCGATCACGGGGCGGCCCGAGGGGACTAGCCGTCACACTTCGGTGGGCTCTAGTCACCCGTGCCCTCCCGACACAGTGCCGAACACCACTGGTTGTCGGGATGGGCTATTGCACGGGCTACCGGTCCGTCCAGCGCTCGCTCAGCCCACGGGGCCTGAGGCGCTGTCGGCCGGGTGCATTATGAGCGATACGGAGCTGGTCGCCCCGGGGGATCCCGGGCCGACGGCCCCCGTGCTAGCTCGCTCAGAGGGACTACTCTCATCATCGGATTGTTTCCGTTGTTCGGGGGTCCCGGTGTCCCAGGTGTCTTCCGATTTTTCCTCGGACACACCTTGGGGCCGTTCTTCTAAGAAGAAGAAGAAGAAAGCTGCACGTCGATCGCACCGTTCTTCTTCGAGTTCTGACGACTCCTCTGGCCGGTCCCGCCGGGGCAAACGCTCCTGGGGGAGGACGCGGTTTCTGGAGAAGATTTTCTGCAGGCCTTTCAGTTGATTTCCGATACGCTATCGGCTATGTCGGCAGGCCGCCGGGCGGGCCCTGTTGGGGGGCCCCCTGCAGCGGTGGACTAGTACGGCCCACAACCATCGGTCGTTGGGCCCACATTGCAGTCTTCGGTCACCGGTCACGCTTGGGTGGCTCGGGAACAGAGGGACATGCCGCATACAATTAGTCGTGCTGCGGAGTCCCCGCCTGCGGTGAGGGCTTCACAGTCGTCGTTCGTTGGCCACGGTTGGGTGGCCCAAGCACAACGAGGTACATGTACAAAAATGAAAAACACATGTTCATACATGTACATGTTCATGTATACCACACATGGTTGCGCGCTATACCGGAAGCCCGGCCTACGGCGAACGGGACTTCACGTTCGTCGGCCGTGGGCCACGGTCGCGTGGTCCAGAGACAACGGACCTACCGCACACAGTTAGCCGTGCGCCAGGATCCCCGCTTGTGTTTAGTCTTCACCATCTGCATAATATTATGTACAATGTATGTATATTATCTCCGAGGGTGTTGCCCAGCCACCACCACGTGGTTCTGTACAACTAGCCCCTCCAGACGGCTCTCAGTCATCGGGGTCATTTTGGCCTTCGCATTCGGCTGATTCATCCGATAATGACGAAGAATCAGACCGGTTACAATGGCTGTCCATCGCGGAAACGAAATTCCGTTTGCTGCAGAGGGACATTACACGGGTACACATGTACTTAAATTACCCTCCGCCGATGAGCCCGCTCCGCCCGATCACAAAATTTTCAAATCAAGCGCAGGACGGGCTCCACATCTAACAATGACAAGGTGTTCCCCATACCTCCGTTGGATAATGTGAAACATATACGACATCGACAACGGACAAAGTGGTGTCCATTTCTCAGGCGGGAACGGCTTCATTATTTTATTTTTCTAATCCGGGCAAGTTTATTGCACCGATCCCACCGCGGCATACGCTACCGGGATGAGGACTCGGTTTTTCGGCCCACTCATTACAAGCCTTGCAATTGTTCTCGGCTTTATTAAAAAAAAAAAAAAGGTCATATACGTTTTATACACGTACATGTATTGCCAGGCGGGCACGTTAATGAAACGTCCGTCTTGGTTCAGTTGCGAGCCGTGAACTCTGTAGCCCTGTACAATAATCACGGTTGGGTGACTCAAGGACAATGGGACACGCCGCGCTGTGCTTAGCCGTGCGGCGGTGTTTCTTGCTGTACTGAGATCGCAACATTTTTCATGTACATTGTACATTGTACATGTGTGCATTACTTGTGTATGTACACTGTCCTTTGTCTCCGAGGGAGTTGTTCAACAACTGACTGTGGCCGTGTACGGGGTCTATTCGACTCTTGCAGGCATGTTGTGGACCACATTCGAAAGATTGTGCCTGTATTCAAACTGCCTGCTGCTCTTCAAGCAATAATGTGATCAATACCGTTTTTCGTTAGCGAAATTCGGTATTTTTTTGTCACATCTTCCCTCTTCAATGCAGCTAAGCACAAGTTGCCAGCTGTAGAGGGACCCCATTATTCAAGCGGCTGTTCGTAAATACATTTGTAATACTTGCAGAAACTTGAATACACTTTGCAGTAGAATTAAAGTGGGCTCGGCGATACGCGTTCAGCCTCCCTCTTTACCTTCATGAAGTACATTAGGTTTAATGTTTTAATCTTGACTCGACAGTCTTAGCGGACTTGTTGACCGCTATTTTCACTATCAATTTCACGGTCTGCACTCAGTACTCTATAATTTTACTCGAGTGCAGACCCTAACAATCTTGGCCCGCCGGGGTAACATGATTGATGAACTGTTTCTCCCGTCAAAGGGCGCCCGCCAAAGATTCAAGTTCCACCTTTTAAGTTTTTTCCTTTGCGGTGGATATGGGTGTTTACATCCATATTGCTCGATGGCGGCTACATGTGGGCCAGCGCAGGTGAAGAACAAACAGTTGTTTGTTTTCTCAACTGCATACCTTTTGAAGTTTGCCCAGATGATTTTGTGTGGCCGTGCTAGCAACATTTTCTGTACGCCATGCCACATAGGATAATGTAACAACGATTTCGATTCGGCTTCAGTTGTTTTGCTGATTTCCATAAGTGACCTACCTGACTCATGACGACCTCCACCCATCTGTCTCGTAGGAGCTCGTCAGAGAGACTTTCAGGCTGACATCAATACCATCGGGCCAGCACAGTGTTGCGCCTGTCTTGTATTTCCCTTGGGAAGATGTTGATGAGATTTAGTCGACTGTCTAACACATCAGCATGGGGAATGAGCCCTGGCCTGAAGGGTACACAACTGCAACTCATTTTCAGGCCAGAGCACTGAGAATTTCGCGGTTTTCAAACACCGATTCTCGCTGCAACTTCATGGTGGCTCCATCCAGCCTTTTTTCCGCCTCACTCCTGGCCTCTGCTCAGATAGTAAAGGCGATATGACTGCGCCGTGGAAACAAAGTTTGGTGGCATTCACCTATTTGCTTGTATTGGCCCAGTCCTCACTGCAGTCAGTGCAGGCCATGACCTGACTTGTGCAGTACCTCCTGTGGTTCGGCGTTGCCAACCTCACAAGGGGGGCCTCTCAGAGATTGCAGCCTAATTCATTAACTGTCATGGCGGACATGTTACTCTGCCAGTTAGCTGCCCACCACACGCATCTAGTGGCGGATTGGTGAGGCCCTGTGTGAGCATCATTCAAGTTCCATTGACATACTTGAGATGCTGGCAGTCTCGGAGAAACTGCGATGTTACTTCTATATTCGGTGTTGTGCCAGATGATCCTGGTTCGATGTGACTTTGACACAGTTGTAATTTACATCAACGACCAGGTGGGCAGGCAGCCTGCACACCTGTGTAAACTCACTTGAAAAATACCCCATTGGGTTTTTCCTCATAGCTTCTTGCTTTCGACGGTCCTCCTCCCAAGCAAGGACAACTAACCACATGTCAATCTGACTTGTTTCATGAACTAGTCACAGATTTCCAGGCTAATGCCTGAGGGTTCCTGACCCCTACACATGGCACACGAATACGATGGTGATGAAGACGGACAGGCTACTTATATACACCTTCCTGTCGTCTTCCTCTTATCCCTCGGGTACTTAATCAACTGGAGCAGAAGGACGACAAGGTCCTCTTCTTAACTCCATGTTCACCCCATTGATTGGTTTTCCAGGGCTATAACCATTCCCTTGGTTCACCAGTGGGAGGTACAAAATGTTCTTCCGAGCAGAACAATATTCTGTTCCAGCACAGCTTGGGTTTCCCTCAACCAGCTCCGCAAGAATTTCTCCTGATGTTCTGGATGCTGTAATGCTCTCTTGTTCACATCAGACCTTTCTCAAACAAGCTATGGCTTTTACAGCCTGCACTTGAGGGACTTCTAACATGACAGTAGATTACTTAATGTTAGTCAGTTGAACGTCCATGTCAGTTAACTTAAGGGGATGTTTTAACACCCCTGAATTGCAGGACATCTTCAACACCTTCTTATCCAAAAGTGTTATAGAGATCTTTAGAGTTCTGTGAACCAGTGAACAATTTCACATCTGTTTCATTGGTTCCTACGGTTGCCTTTTTCTTTGTAAACAGTTGTTACTTCTTGCTATACATGTAGTAAAGAACTGTTTTCTGTAAAATAAAGACAGACCACATCTGATGGGAACTGAGTGTGCCCATCCGATTCCTACTTGAGGATTTTTGTTTTTTAACTAAGACTGTCGGAGGCCTCTTTACCTCCGGACATCTTTGTTCTAGGCATCACATCATTGTCCATTCCAGACGGAAAATGTTGGTGCCTTTCATGACTTTGGCGTCTGATCCCTAAGGAAGGTTTTTTGAGCTAAGACGGTCGGAGTCCTCTTTGCCTTCGAATGTCTTTGCTCTGGGCATCAAATGATTCTTGTCCGTTTCAGACAGCGAATTTTGGTGCATGACTTGATATCTGCTCCCTAAGGAGGGATTTATACTAAGGACTGTCGGAGCCCTGTGTGCCTCCGGACGTCTTTGTTCCGGGCATCAAATCATTCTTGTCCAGGCGGAGAATTTTTAGTGCCAATCATGACTTTAACGTCGTACATTAGCTGCACTGGGACGTTTTGAATCGGTCACTTGCAGTTACAAATGTACATGTATTTGTCACGACAACCCTGCTTTGCCGACAGGCTTCTCGCGACACGTATTTGTCATGACAACCCTGCCATACAAACAGGTTTCTCGTGACATGTTTTTGTCATGAAGACCCTGTCATACAGGCAGGCCTTTCATGACATGTATTTATCATGGTGACCCCACCATACCTGCAGGTTTTCATGACAAGATTACCTGAAGGTTGGCTACGGTCATCCATGAAACCACGGACATATCAACGGAAGAATCCGTGTGATTGATCCGCATGCGCAAAATAAAAGGCAGAGCATGGGAGAGCAGTGTTGAGGGCGACTGACTGAGCCCCACCGTGCTCTCAAGACATTTTCAGACCGGAGACCTCCCCAGCATTGGTGTCTCCTAGCTCTGATTCTTTATTGAGCTCTGTACATGTACATGTGCATATTATAGTGTCTATATGTACCATGTCATGATGTTTTGCCTTTCATGATAATTTTATTTTGTGTGCCCCACCGAACTCTTAGGTGTAGGTATCGGTGGGCTGTAATTCATTACGTGTGATTCCCAACATCGGAGATCACATCTCTGTTGGCATGTTGAGGCTACCATTATGACTAATGTCTTATCATGCGAACCTTTTTGGGCTGCCTTGTCCACCCACATGTGGAGCAACGGGCCCATCCAGGGTTTACGCGTATGGTTACGTGCCCCTGTGAAAGCACAATAGCATCTCGCATGACCCACCTCCTTCACGGTGCTAGTCTATGCATAAGTAGTATTGCTCTACAGGTAAGTAGAGTGAAGTAGACTCCCCCCCCACAGAAGTGTGGTTGGGGTCTACGAACGAATACTTACCTGTAGAGCATCCTCCCTACCCCACTCTTCTCGATGCCTTGGGTACTTTGTTGTATTCCGACTTAGCGCTCGAGAAAAGAGGACGCTCACGAGGCACGCATGCCGCGGGGTATGATGGGTAGGGCGCCAGAGGGCGCTATTGTATATAACTCTTAGCGGAAAATACCTGCCGGTAGGGGGAATATGCATAAGTAGTATTGCTCTACAGGTAAGTATTCGTTCGTAGACCCCAACCACACTTCTGTGGGGGGGGGGATTTACCTGTAGATTGACAACAATTAAATGAACATCGAAACAGATGTATAAAATACTACATACGAGAAACAAAGGAAAATGGCATAGTGACATAAAGTGCTCCCCAATTTTAAAATCACATACATGTACATGTACAGTACATTTACATAAAATGTACATGTATAAAAAAAAAAAATTGAAAGGACTTGTTAGCATTCATGGGATAAGAAAATACACAATTAATGATTTGATCAATAAAGTATGTCATGAAACAGAAAACAATCCTGTACAGGTACATGTACCCGGTACATGTACCGGTACAAGTACATGTTTGTAAAAATCTAAAGTTTGATAATATGGAGAACTATGAATACATGTACCGGTATGTAGTGAAACAACATGTAAAGTGCATGTAGACAGACATGCATGAACATGTTGTTCTTGCATCACCCAGCAAACTCTTTGGGTAAATATAATACTGTTGCATCTTTCTGAACACGCCAGTTTCCTTTAACTGCTCTGACACAATTTCAGTTTCATAATCATTTCAGGTTTTGTCCTGAGCCACATTTTGACTTACAGGACGGAAATCACTAGGAACTGTTCTTGAGCATAGATTGATAACTAATTTAAAATGTAAAAAAAAAATTTGGAAAAATCATCAACGATAATTACTCTTCTCTACGTTAAAGGGAACGTACATCATTGGCTTTTGCTGTAATTTTCAGAAATGAACTATTTGAGGGGTTAGTATAATTAGATCAAATATTGTTACACTGACTTGTTTGAAGTTTTGTGTTCGACAATGCTGGAAAACCAAGAAAAAACAAAAATGTTCAAGTAGTCTGGTTCCTTGACTCCACTAAAGATGAAATGGCTCAATTTATAGATGCCGGAAAATTGCAAGGTAAGAAAACCAGTCTAGCTGGCCTGCACCCGTTCATGAGCATGTAACCAATAGCAAACAAAATTTGGACTGAAAAAAAGGTAAATTTGGAGCAGTAGTTGAAAAATAGGGTTTTTCCAACGGTGATCGGCCGACCACCATTGGAAATTGATACAAAAATACCACTTTTCTCGAAAATGACTTCATAACCAGGTGATAATTTTACATGATGATTTAGACTGTTATTTACCAACATCCTAGTAAGGTATTCGTAAAAATTTGGTAGTTTTGTTTGTCAATGTTTGCAAATGTTGTATATTCCCTTTAACTGTTCTGACACAATTTTAGTTTCATAATCATTTCAGGTTTTGTCCTGAGCTACATTTTGACTTATAGGCCCTTATTTGTCACAACGGAAATCACTAGGAACTGTTCTTGAGCATAGATTGATTACTAATTTAAAATGGTAAAAAAAAAATTGGAAAAATCATCAACGATAATTAGTCTACTCTACGTTAATGAACATTTTAAGCCATAAATTATCAAAAACAAACTGCTCATGCACCACTGATTTTGAGCCACATTATTATTAACTGTCAGCTTTTCCCCTCAGTCACGTTCTAATAACTAATTACCAAAATCAAACTATTAGTATAAAGACTACAATTCAGGATGAGATTCTTCTGACTTTTGGCAGAAATGCGACATTGTTTGTGAGGCGTTACATGTATACAACTTTAGATGAATGACACTTCAATAAAGAGCATTATTTTAATTTTATACCAAGCTATCATGCATTGCCACTCCCTACACCCCAGATCCTGTCAATTTCAGGCCTTTTTGTCTTCTCACGATCTCATTCCTGACAATTCAGTATTTGTCACTTTGGGGATAAATTTGGTCGGTATGTTTAAAAACACCATGCTTACCTACATGCATTTGTTTGAAAATTCCCGCCTTCTCAATAGTATACGATGCCGGTCAGATTTTCCCGTTGGTGTGGACCACCGTCAACGATCTATGTCAGCGTTGGAAGACAGACCTACCGGAGCTGCGATTGCCTCCGCGCCTTCATCAGGTATCCCAGCATGCCGTCAAGAACACCCGCAAGAGGATGGAGGATAAGCACGTCATCGTCCCTGATCTCAACACGCTCTTTAATCTTGGGGTAAGAGATATGTGCATATTGCGACGGGGAGTAGAAATTTGAATATTTACATGTACTACCCCTCAATGAACATTGTTGTACACACTGGGTAAAGTTGATAAAAGACAATTAACCCTAACTCCCTAGCATGATTTACAAGGAACCATACCCATCCTGGCAAATTCCAGCACCATATGGGAAACTGCACACACATATTTCTGACTTTGATTCTGGAGGTGTGGCAACCCAATGTAAAAGACTGTCAGTTTAGGGGTACTGTACCCATCCTGACAGATTCCAACAAAACATGCCGTTGGGGTTTGATGGGTTGAGTTTTGTGAGGGTTAAAGCCTTTGGCATATAGGATCATCTGCATTCATCCCAAAAATAACCGCCCAAATTTTTATCAAAATAAAACTTAGATTACAGAACATACTGGTACTAAACACCCTGTGAAATTATTCCGTCTGGCATACTGTCATGTAGAAGAAATCAAGAAATGTAGGTGATTTCCAACAATTGGTCAATTCACTGATTTAAAAAAAAAAGTCTGTAGACGAAATCACTGTGCATGGTTTTTCACTGTTTTCTCAAAAAATTTAATTCCATGAGCGGTTTAGGTTCTGATCATTCCTCTTTGGATTTTAAGTGGTGTTATAGATTGGAAACGAACAAAGTGCATGAAATTCAAACGATCCTATGCCTTTAAAACCAGGGACGTACTGAAATAATTTGAGCTCTGTGCATATATTGCAGACATGGGTACCCACTTCTGAAAGCTAATTGACTTATGATCTCATTACAAGACATGATGAGTGTGCATTATACTCGCTGATGAACATTGAAATGAAGAGCAACATGCAGCTCAGTATGGCATACAATGTGCCACACTTGGGTCGTCTGTTGCTCTCATTAGTGATACGCTTGATAAAACTGAGCCTGCACTTTCAAAGTGCCTGCTCAATCTGTTCATTTAAAAGGATAATATTTCCTATGAAAGATTTCCACAAATAGGGCTCGCTCAGTGACGGCCATCTCTGTAGCAGACGGCCATCTCTGACGCAGCCTGTTGACAGTGTTTCCAACAACCCTGGATCCTGATATTATCGTATTTTCAAAAATTTATCAGCCAATCTGACAACTTTAATCTGATTTTAGAAAAATTATTCCAGTAATTCTGAAAACTGATTTCAGGAAACAAATTTAAATTTGTGTTTTCAAAATGGCTTAGTATATTTTAGAAACTGTCCACCATTTTGTAAATTCAATAAATTATTGTTGGTTTTCTATTGTAGGCTTTGTATTCATTTGCATACCTGCCAACTGTTCCGATTTAGGCGGAACTGTTCCGATTTCGGCGATAAAAAGTGCCCGAAAATCGGAACATCCCGATTTTCCGAGTTGCGAGAGAAGAAGTAATACAAAAAATAAAAGAAAAAATAAAAAAAATAAAAAAATGCCCCGGCGCACACAGTCCGAGAAAAATGTTTTACTGTATTGAGGGCGCTATTGCCGCTACCATAATGGTATAAAATCCGCCTCGCTCTTATGTACGACGAAAGGGACGTAAACCAGACTCAAATGTCATCGAACAGGCCATATCCGAATAGGCTGCGGCTGCAGCCGTTCGCGTGCACAGGCTTGTGCGATCAGCCACAAGCTAGCCGCAGCCAATACTGAGACCCGCTACGTCATCCGTCTGGTGTACTGCCTCTCTTGCGTGCTTACTGAATTAAGCACGCCAGGCACGGCGCGGTGGACGTATTGATGCTGTGTTTGTTTTCCACACACGTTGTTTCTTCATAGTCTTCGGTGGTTTTTCGTTGATATTTTGACCGTGCTGAGTCGCACTTTTTTTTGTCAACGTTTTTGTATGAGCATTTCAACTGCAACATGGACCAGGAGGATGATTATACTGAAGGAGAAAAAGCAGCGATCGAGTCAAAAATTCCGAGAGGAATATCGTGAAAAAATTTAAAATGTGTATTGTAACATAAGGCCTATAGCACTTAGCAGGCTATACGGACAATGCAATGATGTACGAACTTTTCCAAATAAAATTGTACTTGTCACTGCTTGTACATTGTACATGTAAAATGTATTACTGTGACTGAATATCTACATGATTAAACTGTGAAGCATGTAAGTCAGCAGTCATTTATATTTAAATTGTAAAATTGTTTGATCAGCAAAACCGGCTGGAAAATTTAGATTAGTGTCTGTTGGGTCTGCTTCTTGATATCATGTAACATTTTAGGCACATGTACATGTACATGTACTTTGTATGATTGCCCCTGGACCAAACCCATTAGCGCGCGCGCGCGCCTGCGCCGCTCACCGTGTGATGCGTAGGCACCCTGTTCCTCTTTCTGACTTTTCAATGTTGGCAGGTATGCATTTGGATGTATCACAAGAAATGAAGCAAACTAATTATTTCCACCGAATCACATTGTTATGGGCCCATAGCTCGATACTAGATTTACAACTTCTGAATCAGTTCTTATACGTATTTAGCCCGAGTTCGCAAATAATCAAATGTACACATGCTGGAGATAAAAACTAACCAATCATATCATCCGTCTTAGAATGACAAGGAGCGTGCCTTCTACGCAGTCTACGACGGCCACGGCGGCACGGACGCGGCCATGTATGCCTGCCAGCATATCCACGGCAACGCCATCCGGCAAGATTGCTTCCTTGACGACCCGTCCAAGGCGCTGGCCAAATCGTTCCAAATCACAGACGAGGGATTCCTGAAGAAAGCACGCCGGGAGGTTGGTAACAAGATTAAATAGATATGTTGCATGTGACACCAAAACTTGAATATCATAATTGAATTTGACGCTATTTTCTGTGGGGTTCCTTGATAGGTATGAAGTTAAACCAGTACCTGAACAGCATATAAGATATAATTTGAGTGAACCCACAGAGCAGTTTTGTCACCCTTGTGTAGTGTAAAATAATGAATCATAAGCTCTCAACAAATGGGTTTGTGAGATCAGCTGGCAAATTTGAATTTGATTAAAGGTAGATTACATCATTTGCAACTTTCCAAAAAAGACAAAACTGACAAAATTATTGTTGAAAAGCATGTATTTGGTTGAAAGATGGTAATGGCACTAAACTCCCTGTGAAATTATTCTTCCTGGCATGCTGTCATTGTGAAGAAAACAATAAAAGAAGGCCTTTTCCAACGATGCATCTAACGACACATTTTTGGAAATTTCCGTAAGTAGTTCGTTTTTAATTCGGTGAAGCCGTGAATGAGTGCGCGCAAGCATTGACTCGACGCGCACGCGGTTGCTGTTATTCGTCATTTCAATGCATGACAGCGCGTAGCTGCAATCTGCTGAATGAGAACGTGTCGCGGGTGCTGATTTCAGGCGCAATTCAAAACATGACTTTTGAATTGAAATTGAGATCCTAGAATATTGTTTTCTCAGGGTATACAACATTCACTGAGCTGAAACTTCATCAGGTTAGTTGTTCAGCATCTTTAGAGTTTGAGCACTTTTGTTGCTTCAAACAAACAAAAAATGCACCAATAACAAACGATGTACCCTACCTTTAAAAGCAATTAATTTTGCAGTCTTGATTCAATTTTTAGAGTTTCAAACTTATACACTTCAACCCTGACCTCACCTAAAGCTACAAAATACTACTGGTAGTAACTGTAGTATGCAGTACTTCAGCATATTCGCTCCGTTCACAAGTACCCCCTCACCGGCAAAGAAAGTACGGTTGGGGGTGACTGACCAACGCCATCTTGCCTGACTGCAATTTTGCCGCGACGCACGGCGGCCGTACCACTTCGTGTACATAGTACAAATCCCCTGGTGTAGGTGCATCACGCACAAGGACTGGTGTGCGTCAACCAGCTAAATGTTCCGCCCATGGGACATCGTTGCTAGGTAAAAGGGCGCCCTCTTTGGTTGGTGCACGGAGCCCATAAGTGGCCATAGCACTCATAGTTTTTGTTGGTGTTTGGTGCCTGCATACATAACTTTGTGTAGTTTTCTGTAGTACTCAGTTCTTTATCCCAAAGTAATGGCTAAGACATTAGGGTAAACAGTTTCAAATTTAAAAACTGTGAATGCAAATTTCCATATTTGTTCTTTTCAAAAGACGTGTTTTATTTCTGTTGTTTGCCTTTCCTGTTCCTGTGTAGGGTTTAGGGAGTGGTTCAACAGGTGTGGCAGTCATCATAGAATCTGACAAACTCCATATATCCTGGCTGGGAGACTCACAGGTGTATCTGATGAGAGATGGTCAACCGGTCACCCTCATGGACCCTCACAAACCTGAAAGACCGGTGAGTGAAAAAGTATACAAAGAGACACCCATTTCAGGCTCATTCAAGAGGAAGAATAACGCTGAATAACATTATTCTGAATATTTGAATTAAATTCAACGCGGAAAAAAACTAGGAGTGGCTAGACGGGAAAGATTTGGAATGACTTCAGAGTCCTGGTGATTGATCGTCCTTGCTTCGTACGTACGTACGTACATGTACATGCATGACTTTCTGTGATGAATACCACAGCCTGTTTGTGATGATAAATATTGAGGATATATTTGCTGGAATCAACCATGGATGTAAAAATAAACCAGGGTAAATCAAAGCCTTTGAATTTTAGCCATGAATCTTGTTTGCATGATCCAGATACAGATGCATTTCACTCCAAGATTCAATTTGTGTATTTGTGTAAGTCGGCAAAATGACGACTTGCAGCAGAAGCCCACATTCGCGTAAGCCGTCACAAATTCTCTGGTCCCGAGAGTGCCGTCTTAGCCGGAGTTTACTGTATTATGTTTGTGCATAGATACATGGTGTATTAAACCCTAACCTTCCCAAATCCTCCCAAATCCTCTTTGCAAAATTTGCAAAATGGAGGATTTTGCAGGTTTGAGGCTACATGTATATGGCAAAAACGTGTGGCTGATTTTGGAGGATGCACTGTGTCAAGGTCTTGGGCCGGACCTTGTGTTGTTTATGCTCAGCCTTGCATAAATTTAGGCCTATATTATACTTGAAATCCTCCGCACTGCTCCAGGATGTCACTGGCTCTGCCTCAACATATTGGCGGTGATTGCTGGAGGATTTTGCAGGATTGAGGCAGTGGTCACCCCTCCAAGGACCACATTCAAGAAATAACGGAGGAATTTGAAGGATAGAGGCTGTATGCAATTTTTACATGGAGGCACAGTTGCAGGATTTCGCAGGATTGAGGTTGCATCCTAGCAAAAATGCCCAGGGAGTTAGGTTTAATCCCAATATTTGGGAAGCGCCTACTCCAGGAGGAAACATACCAAGAACACTACTTGTTTCAGGGACGCACAAATTCAGTGCTACTTGTTTCAGGAACACATGCTAGAGTGTACAATAGAAAGAACAAGTAGACTATACTTCCTGAGTTTTGTGGCTTTCGTAGTGAGTCACTGCCCTGTGTCCACTAGACGATTCTTGTTATACTGAAGGGGTTGTCTTTGTGTTTATTCCTGGCAAAGACCGTAAAGTACACAACTACTGATTACTTGCCAAGAACCCAACCGGATATGACAAGGAAGGAAGTGGTTTTTATATTCACATGTCAAAGGGAAATTCCCATATTATTTTATAATCTGAAGAAAGTACATCAAGAGCAACAAAGTGTCTTTCTTTTTTCTCGTAATTTTCACATTTGTCATTGAAATCAATTGGAGTAGATTTGGACTTCCATCGCAGCACATAGTTCAGGCATGCAACTTTTCCTCGGATCAGCTGATTTCCTCTTTTTTTACTTCCCATGTGTGCCATAGAAAATAGAAAAACACTGTACAAAGTCTGGGAAAAATTTGAATTTCCTCTTTTTTTGTGTGATTTCCCAGTTGCATGCCTGATAGTTGCATTAACTCATTAAATTGCATGACCTCTTATTAATAATTTAATAGTTTATACATTTATATTGCGCAATTTCCACAAGAATATGATCAAATGCGCATCACAGTTATTATCCCTGTTCATCAGGAATGAGACCCTGCAGCAGCTGGAGATCCGCGCAATCTGGTCTCTACCTTCACAGGTACCCATTTATACTCCTGGGTGGAGTGAGGCAATTGTAGTAAAGTGTCTTGCCCAAGCGCACCACTGCACACGAGTCGAACACCGTAACCATAACGTTCTCTGAAAGGGTTATTTGTAGTGACAATTCTCTGTTAAAACTCTCTTCTTCTTTTTTTGAAATTGCTGAAAACAGGACGAGAAGACTCGTATTGAGCAGCTAGGCGGCTGTGTTCTGTTCTTCGGTGTGTGGAGGGTCAACGGCACACTGGCCGTGTCGAGAGCCATAGGTCAGTAGCAACCCTACAAACCACAAATCTTACAAATTCCAACGGCTGATTTTGAAGGATTTTTTAATAGATTCGGGACTTCAAAAGCCAGTTCATACTTTATAAGTCATTCGATAAATTTAGGGTCCAAAGTGTGACATTTCTCCCTTCCGTGTTATCTTGATATTTTGTCATTTGCCATTCAAGTATTATTCAGAATGACTTCAAATGATGTTTTATTTGTTGGGTGGGCAGTTTGCCATTCATGTATTGACTCTTGATCGACCTGTGATTGACTTGTGTTTGACTAGTGATGGACTTGTGTTTGACTAGTGATTGACTTGTGATTGACTTGTGTTTGACTTGTGATTGACTTGTGTTTGACCTGTGATTGACTTGTGATTGACTAGTGATTGACTTGTGATTGACTTGTGTTTGACTTGTGATTGACTAGTGATTGACTTGTGATTGACTTGTGTTTGAGTGGTGATTGACTTGTGATTGACTTTTGATTGACTAGTGATTGATTTGTGATTGACTTGTGATTGACTTGTGTTTGACTAGTGATTGACTTGAGATGGACTAGTGATTGACTTGTGTTTGACTAGTGATAGACTTGTGTTCGACTAGTGATTGACTTGTGATTGAATTGTGATTGACTTGTGATTGACTAGTGATTAACTTGTGATTGACTTTTGATTGACTAGTGATTGATTTGTGATTGACTTGTGACTGACTTGTGTTTGACTAGTGATTGACTTGTGATTGACTTGTGTTTGACTAGTGATAGACTTGTGATTGACTTTTGATTGACTTGTGATTGATTCCTTATTGACTTGTGATTGACTTGTTATGCAGGTGATCCAGACCAAAAGCCTTACGTAAGCAGCGATGCTGACATGAAAACTTTACCCCTAACGGGCAACGAAGACTGCATCATTATCGCCTGCGACGGACTCTGGGACGTTGTCGAACCCAAGACGGTCTGCCGCATCATCCAACAGAGCATTAACGGCGACAGCAGCATGGACTCGGTGGCCCACCGGCTGGTGGTAGAGGCGAAGAGCAGCGGCTCCAACGACAACATCACCGTGCTGGTGGTCTTCCTGAACCCAACCCAACGGGAGATCAAGGAAGAAGAGGAGGTCGACGGAGCAGTCGACGAGGAACAAAATCAAGAGAAGGATACGGAGGGAGGGACTGAAGATGAGAAAGACGGCGGTGAGCCTCAGGACAGTATGGACAGTGATCAACAACCGGGGAGTAATTCCCAGTCAGGCGATACCACAACGGACGTTGCAGGCCCTAGCGAGTCAGTAGACTCTGAAGCGAATTCCAACAACAACAATCAACGGACCAGGCAGGGCAGCAATCTAGCGGCCCGTCGCCGGGCGGCGTCTAACCCCAGCAACCTGGCAGTCGGGAGTGGCCTCACGCCCAGCCCAAAAGAGAGGAAAGGATTGCAGGCCCGTCGGCGATCGGGCTCAGACGACTCCGCCTACCAATCTGGCTCCTCCCCTCTGGGTTCGGCAGACTGCGTCACCCCGGAAACCAAGAACGATACGACCAAGAAGCCTGTCTCTGTCGGCAGGCATCGGTCCTTTCCCGCATCCACGAAGCGGCTCGGTAAGAACACCTGCCGAGTCCGCAAGACAAAGTCGGTAAAGGCTGCCAACAAAACCAACGCTGTGATCGGAGATTTAGTCGCGCCCACCTCGGGTTTAGAAATCTCGTCGCAGCAGAGGGAGGACGAAGCCAAACGGACTGTACCCACCGCTTCCCACAAGTCCATGCCCATCACTATCAAACCCAAAACAGTGCAGCGCAGCAAGCCCGCGCCGCGGCAGGCGGAAATGGCAGGAATGTTGAAAAACAAACCCAAGTTCACCAGCAAAAGTCGGTTCCCGAACCTAGATCCCCAGACTTAGGCGATCCCTTTGTGTTTATGTATAAAACGGGCTCTATAGTGTCTTGTGGCTTGCTTTCATTCGGAAGCTGTCATTGTGAGGTTTTTGTTGGTGGTGAGGTTCCAAGTCTCTGAGGTGCTAGTGAGGTTCAATGTCTGGATCTGTTTGTGTACAAAATGCATGTCTGAATCTTGAGGTTTGGTTTTTGGCAGTGGAGGTGCTTCACCATGAGGTGCCTTGTCAGAGAAAAGGGTTGTTTTTTAATCGGGTAGTATCTTCTAGGAAGAGGGCACAGTTGAGGTTGTTAGAAATTAGATGCGAGGATAAACCATAACCCTCTTGATCCTACATCAACTGGGTGTTTTGGTAGATTGTGCAAGCTTCAGGACGGTAGAACCCAGTCGCTGTTACAGTACATGGGACTTAACCATTTAACCCTAACCCAGCCAGACGCAACACAGTGCATCAGGTGGAAAAGTCTGGTGCACTCTGATGCATTCAGCTACCAACACCAGTGCATAAACAGCCGCTTCTGAGACAATGAGAGCTAGTCCCATTGAACAATGCCACAGTTGTATCCTGCTGCAGTCGGTGACCACGGACTCTGAGGCAGTTTGGCCTCGAGAATTTGGACCTGATGGATCTTGCTGCATTTGGCAGACTTGTCACTTAGACAAGTGTAGCATTCTGCTGCGTTTGGCAGGGTTTCTAGCCAAAATACCCTGGAGGGTTAGGATTAAGTTCATATAATGTATCCGTGGGTTCGTACACAAGTCTGGGAGGATGCTGGAGATTCCAAGCCATAAATACCAAGGAACTTACAGGATATTCCATGGAAACAATCACTAGGAAACCACCTGAATCCAAACACAACGAATCCAGTGACAGGAAATCTATCATTTGCCGTCAAACAAAATGGGGAGATCAAGTCCCATGTAAGGTAATTATGGCTGTATGCTGTACATTCCTCAATGCGTGAAATCGTGTAAACCAGCTTTGCATTTGCGAGGATTCTAGGGGTTAAGTAGCAGCGTTGTAGTCTATTGACCACAAGTTCTCACCAGTCCATCACGAGCTAGTCAAATGAGCTTTGACAAAGGCATTCCTTTGTTGTTGTTCATCCCCTGTTACTTGTGACTGGACTTGTGATTTAGTTGTGACTAGACTTGTGATGGTCTCGACTACAACGCTGTACAGGGTGAATTAAAATAAAGGAAACCCAAATGTCAGGACCATTGTTTAAGTGAAATTCTGCGTGTAGCACTTTCAAATTCTAGGATATGAAAGCCCAATTCATAAGCTTTCTTTTAGTACAAGAATGATTCAAATCACTCGTGTACTTTTCAAGTTACGGAATTTTAAACACAAACACTGTTGCAAGGTTCTGTCCACCGATCACAAAAAAAAGTTCAGTGTTCTTTCAGTGAAACGAAAACAAATCACATAAAGATGTGTGAATTGTTTTCGTTGTGCTGAAAGAACGAACACCTTTTTTGTGATTCGTGGACAGAACTTTAAAACGGTGGTTGTGGTTCAATAACTTGAAAAATACATGAGCGATTTAAATGATTCTTGTACTAAAAGAAAACTTATGAATTGGGCTTTCATATCCTAGAATTTGAAAGTGCTACATGCAGAGCTTCACTAAAACATACTTCCGACATTTGGGTTTCGTTATTTTTTTACTCGCCCTGTATAGAAAGGATTAGAATTCGGTTTGTGTCGGGCATGCTTGTGCCAAGTTTGAAAGGAATCGATTCTGTTTTGAAGGACTTCAGGAAATCGGATCCAGGTTTCGTGGCTTTGTTCAGCGTTGTCTTGTATTCAGTGATGGAACTTGTCATGTGATGTGTGTCTTGTATACATGTACGTCAAGGTGCCTTTGTTTAAATGTGGCATAGGAGGCAGCCTTTCTGAAGGTGTGCTTTTGTAGTTTCTGTCTTCAGTTGATCCTTGTCGCCTCGTAAACGGAATTAAGTTTCCCAGTTCACAAGGTGAAGAGGGACGATTGATAAATGTGTATATCTCGGTCAATTTTGCTTCCGTTAAAAAAAAGAAGAGAAGTTGATAAATTTTAACTCGTCCTTCTGTGGCACAACTCTACACAATTGGAAAAGTATGTAACCATGTATTTTTAGGCAGAGGCGTTAATATTTTCGTATTGTTAGCATAACGAGAGATTAGAAAGTGTATTTCTAATCAGTAATATGAATAGTTAAAAAATGGCTCACATTCCAAATGTACAAAAAGTCAAAACACAAATTTTTAAATATTAAACTACCGTAATATTATGTCAGTGTAAGTAATATTTTTTTGGAGGTAATTTTTTTGTGGATCATAACCTTGACAAATTGAAAGAGACAAAATGTATGGTGCTACAGCAAAGCCTTTCCTAACCCTGTAAGGTTAGCATTCATTCTGTAATACTCAAGACCACTCCGTGCGCTGTGCGAAAGCAAATGCGCAACGGGGCAAGTACTATTCGCACTATGAATGGCCATAACTTGAATGCATTCCAACTCGCTGCGAATGTTTCCCTACGTCAGGATCACACGGCATTCACTTTTGTATTATGTACGAACTGGCCGCTAGTTTATTGTATATTACTGCAATTGGGCGTCTGTAAAAACCAAATTCAAAGTCGTGTCTGAATTGTCGTTTGGTTAGGCTTATGTTTCTAACAGTGCCACGCCACATTGAATATTGAATTGGAGCGGTGCAGTTTTGATGCTCTGTGAATATAAAGACACAATTGTAAAATCAATGTTGCCATGGAGGTATTGTGGATCAAACTATTAGAATGTTGACCTATATGTTACTTGGCCCAACAGAACGAGTCGGAAGGCGCAAGAGCTAATTTCAAGTTCCTGACCTTTAAACAAATTAAGTACATTGTAAATCAATAGGCGCTTTCCACATTATGTACAGTAATGTCCACATACATCAGTTGCTGAGCTGTTAGGCACACAATTCTGCTGAGCAAAGACAGGATACCAGCCAAAATGTCAAGTTATGTATACTGCTTTTGGCTGGTTCTCTGCTAATTTCTGCTAAGCACCTAAATTTGCTGAGCAGCTTCATGAATAGTCTTGGTTCAAGACTGGTCTTGTTTCAAGACTTTAATTCAGCCGGTCTCCGGCAAGCACAGTAAAGTCGCCGCAGCAGTGGAGGTTGCTGTCAACAAGATGAATCAAATGTTGGGAACTTCAGCAACACACCCCAGGAAATTCCGAGCGTACCTCACGTGCGTGCATTGGCTTCAATGCGGTGCGTGCGAGGTGTGCTCGGTATTTTCCGGGTAGCGCTGCCGAAATTCCCAAGACTGGAGTCGATTCATTTCTTGTTCGTAGCGATGGCTTAACCTCGCTTGTCTTGGACAGGAGCATGATTGTTTTTCTTGGTTTTTCCAGCATCTACGAACACAAAACTTCAAACAAGTCAGTGTAACAATATTTGCTGTAAAATACTAACCCCCCAAATCCATCCATTTCTGAAAAATACAGCAAAAGCAAATGTTGTTCCCTTTAAGCTGAAATTTTACCATCCGTTTGGAGTTCATTTTGAAGATTCTTGTAGGAGAAAGTGCTTCAACCCGTCTGGAAAAAAAATGACATTGTGGCCACTTCACAGTTCTGTAAACAATCGTACTTTCCCATCATCCATCATTTGATATCATTTGTGGTTAAGAGCGACCTGTGCCTTAGATGTATGCTTTGCACTCGTCTTCTGTCATTGCTTTTTGAGGAATTTTGTTATTTTGTTCTCATCTTGTTTCAATTTACAATTGAGCGATATAAATCCTAGTCCCTATGACATGCAAGGAGTGCGTTCGATTACCTCCCCCGCGCTTACTCTGCAATGTTCAGCGTTCATTTTCCCTCTCACGTGACTTCTCGTGCTTACTCGAGCCTGGTCCAAGTAACTGAGTCACCGAGCCGGCTACTTGGGTAAGTATCCCATAAGGCCATGCAATAAACATGGCTGCCAACGTGACGTCCGGCGGGCGCCTCAGGCCGTGTCCGAAACGGGCTTCCAGAGCTACTGCTACGTGTATTGTCGGTGCATCCCCACGTATTTTCAATGGGCATGGTCCGAGACCTAGCTCTAGACAGTTGATTCGGACTGCAGCCGTGTCATATCAAAGTTCAACTTTCCAGCTCTTGCACGAAACTTTACCCGAAACCGTTCGCTTATTTAGCTCCACTGCGCATGTCTGTCATCAAGCGAGAAGCAGGCGTGAGTAAGCTGGGGGAAGTAATCGAACGCACTCGAAGGATCACCTCAGCAGCATTGTGTCACCACTACACCTTGAAATCATCTCAACTTTTTTGAAATGTGTGTCTCCACCTTGTATGAAGCCAGTTTATTTTTTAACGTAATTATCGATGTAAGGATACTTTACCTGAGTACATTAATATTAAAACTTTAAAAAGTCAGAAATTTTCCCTGTACATAGGAGGCCAGCCACACTAGTGTATATTCGAGACTCGGTGGATTTTAATGAATAATTATATTATGACAAATAAAATAAATAAATGAATTTAAGAATTTAGGAAGTGGTGAATATTTCTTCGTGAGTTTTTTTTTTGGTTATTTGTAAAACAATGATGCTTGTCAAAACAGGTTGTGAAAGCTGCAAGTGTTTATTGTTGGGTTGTGCGGTAAATATTGTAGGGTTTTGGGTTGAATAGTGCGACTGCATTCCTTAACTACACATTCGCATGAAGTATGAACCGGGAATTAGGTGTGTTATATGACCATAGAATTACGTTAAATTACTAGAGCGCTAACTTCCCATTCTTATGCACGGAGACACTTTGAAGCCGTGCTGGACGCAGACATTTTTAATTCATGTGCGTGTTTGAAGAATATAATGAAATTAGATGGAGTGAATTTTGAAAGTGTACTCTACAATGTAAATGCCACACGCATATATGCAAGCAACTTAAACGCGTCATGAAGGTTAAAAAACGTCACGGCAAGTTCATCTGCAGCGGATGAGCGTTGTTTGCGCAGAGCAAAATGAAATGCTCATTTACTTATTGTGCGTTTCGGTTTTGGGCACATCGGGTCCGATAACGCACCTTTATAGAATACGAACGCAGATATGCAAATAGCCGTACTGAAGCCGCACAAACTTTTGAGTTTATCATAGGTTTGTGCACAAACATGGATGTGCCCAGCAGGCATCATTTTGTACATCGAGTCAGCGCTCTAGTAATTTCATATAGCTCTACGATTATGACCCACCGACATCTTGGTCATGTTCCCAGAAGCCTTGATCAAAACGTTAGTTATTAGCAAGCAAAAACATACAGCCCTTTTGTCCTGTGAAGTCTCAGACTCGTATGTACATGTACCGTGTGCCAAAGTAAACAATTTTACTAGGAGAAATCCTGATTTACGGTACATAGTTGGATGGGATATAGTTGAATAACCCCTGCAGTTTATATGGGTATGAATTTCCAATTATGAAAACCATGTATTCCTGGTTGTTTTTGTGTACATTGTGTATGATTAGTTTTGTTGGGCTCAGTTATATCAAACGTGGAAGGAATATCTCAAAACATGGAAGAGGTTGATATTTTTAAGAATTCCAAGGTTCAACGTGCATGCAGTGTAGCTAATGTGGTCAGTGTTCCAGTATTTGTGGAAAATTGTCAGAGAGTTTAGTGAGCACGTCTGGAGATGTACCAGTGTCAGGTGGCTTCATGCATAGAATTATTTCTTGTTAATTTTTGTTTTAATTTCAAATGGGGAATGTTAGTTTTGGGGACTATCCAAATGTAAAACATGGTTATTTGGGGATATTTTATGTAAAAACTGCAGCTCCAGTCTCAAGTGCATAATGTGTGGAATATTATTTTTTAAATGTCTCCACAAATTCTGTATGAAAAATATTTTCAGAAACAATGGTGCTATTTTATCGCACTATCACCATATTAAAAATTGTTCCAATTTTCTAGACAAGGAAAATATTATACGAACCAATGGAGATAATTTCCTAGTTCAGTCTTTTTATCCCATAATAATTGTATATTCATAATCCCAAGCCTATATGCTTCAATACAACGCTACGAAGAAAAACCAATTGAACTCGACATTGTAAATTAATATATATTTATTTTGTATTATTAATTCATTTTGGAAAAACAAATATTAGTATTTGGGGGAATCTTAAAAAATTTCCTCACTTTTCTGAAATGTATTATTATCCAAAAAAGGTAAACGAAATATACAGCGCAGATATTTTTTTTTGAAAATAATTAACATTTTGTGAGTTTTACTGTAAAATATATTGTGCTGTATACTTCTGGACCTTCAGTCATTCAAATGTTTGGTCTGGAGTTTACTCCGAGAATGTGGTCTAGTGGTTAGGGTTCATGACTCATGATCGGAGGGTCCGGGGTTCGAATCCAGCCGCTGGTCATATATTGTGTCCTTGGGCAAGGCACTTCACCCCCACTTGCCTCTCTCCACCCAGGTGTATAAATGGGTACCAGCATTAGCTGGGAAGTAACCTGCGATGGACTAGCATCCCATTCAGGGGGAGTAGAAATATTCTCAGTCGTTTCATGCTACTGAAACCGGAGATAAACACCGGCCTGATGAGCCACATTGGCTCGCGACAGACTTTACTACTACTTTTTACTCCGAGAATACAAAATTGTAAACTTGTAACACATTGTTCATAAATGACAGAATTAACATTCAAAATGTTTCATTTTTCCTCATAAATCTGACAAAGACATGACAGAAAACATATCCTGATTATATTGTGTAGTTTGGAATTAAAAGGTTGTCATATCATTAGTTAAATAGAAACTTTCTATTCCATGTGTAAACTTAAGCTAACAATTTATTCCCAAAAGATTTTAAGAAAGGTAGAAAAAAAGACAGCAAAGAAAACTGGATGCCACCCCACACTGTTGAGTCTGTTTGGTGGGCTTACGTTGACACCAGTCTATGTTTAGTGTCCAAATATTTTCAGTGCAATGGAAAAAGTAATTTCGTGAATTTTATTCCTTGTGTATTGGAAACTTAGTTTTTAGCAATTGCTTTAAAATAAAATAAGAAATTAAGACTAGAAATGTGACCCACGTTGTGTGGGGGCTTAACAAGTGTGAAATAAATACATGTACATTATCATGGAGATCAGAAAGTACGGTATAAAAATTGTTTCATTTTTCATGTTCTGATTGCCCCAACCACCCCTACCCTCCCTCCCACGTGAAATTTGGATATTCAGTTGAGTCCCCCTTCAATGGCGAAAGCATTGTGCCTGCTATTATGGGCTCTGTGCGCCAACAAAAGAAGGCACATTTTTACCACTTTTGACAGCCCCTTGGATGGGACACCGTGTGCGCGTACTGTACTGGTACCCGCACCAAGTACGCACGACTTATTTGTCCTGAATGTGCACAAAGCTAGGCCATAGCGTCTTCGCGCACAGGCGTCTTCGCGTGTGAGCATCTTCGCGCGTGAGCGTCAGGCGTCGTCAGCACGGGAGTACATTCAAATTTAACTTGCAATGGTCTCCCAGACTAATCCCGCCCCCAATAACTTTGGATGGTTCGAAATATGCAGTGGATGGACCGGGAACCAGTCTAGGTCTCCCCCAACTCTCCTTTTCTGACCGTTGAAAGGGTACTTGTGCACGGAGCCCATACAAAGCAACTGCCTTATAATGGATTATCTGAACAATAGCTGGCAACATCCACCTCGGATATGGGCAACTTGGACCAGTCTACATGACTTGGCAATTGCCTGTAGTTAAAATACTGCCGTCTTCAATGATAAGTTTCACCACAAAATGTTTCTAAGATACGAAAACTGTTTATAGTTTCACATCATTATCTGTGACTTCATTCTCAGCACCTACTACAGTTAACTTGTACACGTAAATTGAAATTAAAACTGCGCTCTCCAGAGACCTCGTAAAGATCCATATTGGAAAGGATTTTTTTTGACATTGGCCTTCTCTCCACAGACCCCCTTTCAAGTTTGGTTGAGATTGATGGCTGAACTTTACAGTGAAATGGAACACACGCACGCACGCACACATGGACTCACAGAAGGAATACGCGATCGCAATATCCCCCTGTCTGGCTCGAAAGCCAGGGGGATAAAAATGATTAATGAGGGGAAAACTAATATTCATCGTCCATTATTTTATTTGGTATCGCCAATCTAGCAAAGGACTGGTAAAACATTTAAGACGCATCATCCCTGAGACATTGATTAGTGGAAGTGGAGCTCCATCATGCGACTTGAATGCCTGGTAAGACACTGCTTATCCTGGCGTCAATCTTGAGGGTGGCCAGCTTGTCTGCTCTCGTGGGTCCGATGTTGACTATGGCCAGAGGTTTGTTCTGGTCCTTCGCAGCCAGCGCAAAGCGGTATCCAGAATAGACCTGCAGTGGGACAAAATGCTAGACGATGAGGCACATCGTTTCTGAGAAACAAACAGGAATTTTGTCAAAGGTGAATTTTCTCTTTTTTGATCTTCATTAGTGTTGATATTTTTGGAAAAGTCTCCCTCCGATTTCTGCTTCTGCCTCTGTGAAGTGAACCAAAATTCCTTCAGCAGAAAATATCTTTATCAATATTATGATGAAATTTAAATTTGGCCTAGATGAAAGAGTTGTGGAGATTGTTTTTAAATTAAATGGTCATGGTTTTAAACCAAATTTAAAAAGGACAGTGTTGTAGACCAACACAAGACCATCACAAGACCTCCAGTCTCAATTCAAGTCGCAAACTATTCAAATGAAATGAAACAAAGGCATTCCTTTGTCTCAGTTTGTGCCCTGTTACTTGTAGCTGTGATTGCTCTACAATTGGTCTTGTGAAAAAGGAGGGTATTTCTATAAAGAGTGACTCAATGTTGGAAGAGTTACCCTGTTACATCCAATGTACAAGTCAAATCACAACTTGAAATGACCAGTTCGGTCACAAGTAACAGGGGATAAACAGTGAATAGTGAATACCTCATTTGAACAAGATATCACTGGTGACTGACCTGTGATTAAGGGAAGTGACTTGGACAGTCTAAAGTTAGGATTGAAAGCAAGCTTCCTGCAATTTTCTCTCTGAGTTGGTTACGACACTCGATCCATGTGCCATGGTATAGGTATGTGGGTTCAAAACCCGACAGGGAACATGGTGCTTGTGTTCTTGGGCAAGACCCTTTACTACAATTGCCTCTCTCCACCCAAGAAAATGGTATCTGTGAAGGTAGAGACTGGATTGCGCTGATCTTGGTTAGCGGAAAATAGTCTCATGGCCTGATAAACAGGGGTAATAATTGTGAAGCACTTTGAGCCCTACCTTTGATGGAATGCGCTGTGTAAGCATCACACATTATTATTACTGCCATGGTTCACATCAAGTAACTGACCTCTAGGGAAGATCCTGCCACAAGAACAGCATCTGACTCCTGCAAGCGATCGTAGGCTGATGTCCTGATGTCTCCTGGCACATTGTCCCCAAAGAAGACCAGATCGGGCTTGAGGATGCCCCGACACTTACTGCAGGAAGGAACAGTGAATCCTGCCACCGCTTCGTCTGAGAGAATGACATCGCCATCAGGAGCTATTGCCTGGGATGGGAAGAATTGGCCAGACCGGCGCAGACAGGGTAAATATTGCAAGTATTAAATTATCTCAAACATTTGCTATTTCCCAGGTTTGCAGTATGCTGGTAGCATCGTGACATCGGGCGTGATCCCTGCCTAAATGGGTTTATGGCTTCTGCCTAGCGGTCCCTGAACAAACACATTGACAAATTTGGGGGGGGGGGGGGGCTGAACATTTCGTGACAGGAGAGTTTGGAGGTCAAATAAACTAATTGACAATTGTCTGCCAAAGCAACTTATATTGGTCTATCTGTAAGGTTTGTAAAAACCTCAATAGAGTTCTGGAAGTAATGATTGACTTGTAGTGTCTTGAGCTGACTCAATTGCAACTACGGGCTAGGGGTATAGCCCAGGTTGGACGACGTCTTCATTGCATTCCCTCCGTAACGTAGGGAGGTAAGGGAGTCCACCTGGGCTAGGCTAGGGTACAAAATCATAAATGCATGTACGTGAACTCCCTTGTTACCTGAGATTCTGAATTAAACTGTGGGTTCACGTCCCTCATGCGTTGCTGCAGTTCATCTCGTGTCGTCTTCTGTGCACACGACAAACAAACGATCCGCGCCGAGCAGCCATGCAGCTCAATCACCCTCCGACTCTGCGCTTTGGTGTGAAGCGCGTCAACGTTCTGCGTGACGAGCCAGTGCACTTTGCCGGCCCGTTCCCAATCCGCAAACGTCCAGTGACTCGCATTGGGCAGGACGGAGCTGAACCGAGGCCACCCGACGAAATTCCTTGCCCAGTAGCGTCTCCTCCGTGAGGGACTCCTGAGGAAATCCTGGTACGTGATTGGTCGATTGTTGCTCCGGGCGTACAGCCCCACCCCCTCGGACCGATAGTCGGGAATCCCGGACTCAGTCGACATCCCAGCTCCAGTCAGGACAAACAATTTCTTGGAGGTAGAAACAAAATCTTGTAGTTTCTCTAGTGAAGTTTTACTGACCGCAGAACTGTCGGGAACGAATGTTAAATCTTCGGCCAAACCATTCTTGGCGTCTGGCTTAAGTATCTGAGGTTGTGTTGACAGGTGTTCCACCTGTGTTCCTGATCTAATGCTGGAAAACAACCTGTGCTTACAAGGCACCTCAGGCAATAAATTTGAGCATAAAGATTTGAAAAGGGAAGAATTCCTCAGGCAAATACTTATTGAAACCAAACAAGGAGACATTATTGTAATTTGGGTCTTACAAATTACTTTGGCAAAAATGGAACAAGTTCATTTATTGGAAAATAGGACTGCTGCTTGTTGCTTACTTGTTGCTGAACAAAATTTCAGTTTTCAGTTTTTTATTTTAGTTTTGCTGCTCATGCTGATCACAAACGGCTGGAATTTATGATGTCTACGTCCTTTCCTTTGGCAAAGTCAACGCCCAGGATGTATAATGTAGCAAATCCTTTTGCAGAACAGAGGGAATAAAAATAATATAAATTATAAGTTATTTAATAATATAGGAATTAAAGTAGAGCAGTTGACAAAAATATAACAGCAATAAGTAGCAGACGACAAAGCGATTAACACGATTCATGTTACTGAAGTAAATAAACCATTTTGTATTTTCGATATTCACAATGCATCTTGGTTATGGAAGACAAACAAACCAGGCAATTTGTGCACAAACCAATGGGATTGTGCATGGCCAACATTAGTCCGAAAATTTGGGACTCTCAATACTGTGTATGGGCCAACATGACTAACCAGTTAAAACTTTAAGATTATTTCTTCAAGTTCACGTTTTTGAAGTTTAGAAACTTAATTTTATTTACACAAATTATACTTCGTATATTGTTTGCATCATAATATGTGATTGGATGATCAATTAAATTAACATGGTTAATTTTGGGAAAATATCGATGCCCCATAGGTTTGTGCATAAACTGCCTGGACTTTGGGATATCTGCAAAGTCAGAAAAAAACGTCATTCATGCTATTCATACCCGTACCCGACATGTTTCCACAATACGACTTTTTACGAGACCCTTTTTTTCCTTTCGCCTTTTCTACATACTTACATAAAGTTACAGGATTCTGTGCTTTACATCTGCCGTGAGAAAGGGGAATCAAGATTGTCAAAACACCAGTTATCATTCTTATGCAACTTTACAGTTGGACTATTGGGGGCGCCCTATAATTGTTGCGGTATTTAATCGCCAAAAGCACTTGACAAGAAGTACGTGCATGCTGCTGATCTTTTGCTGCTGGCCATTTGGCCATTTAGAGCAAGGATCATGATGACTGAGTCTTGAGGCATGTTTGAGAAGAAAAATTAATATTGCTGAAATAATACTCATGAGTTGTCACACGCAAAGAGCTCTAGGGCTTCGGTCGTTCTTTAGATGCTTCAGAGGTCAAAAGAACGTGTCTTGCATTTGTCTTTCCATTTCCAACTCCAGCAAAGGCAGCATTTCAAAGTTGAACTTCAACTCAGCCACCAGCTTCAACTTGTTGAATTTGTCGTCTGCTAGCGCTTTCTGTGCTGTTGCTAGATTATACCATAGTAGAACAAGGAACAGCTGCTCGCAACAGAAATTGACAAGTGGTAGTTTTGTGAAACTGCCGTACCTGCAAAGCGAATTTCAGCAGAGGATTTCAGCCTCAGTCAGCATAATTTCTAGATCCAGCAGCAAATCGTCAAAACTTAAACTTAAAGGCATGGATCTGAAAGACGTGCTGTGTGCCCTCGACAAGTTCGCACCAACCTCTCTCGCCGAAAGCTGGGACAATGTCGGGTTGCTTGTGGAGCCCACGCCCCCGCATCATGTCAAGACGATGTTCTTGACTAACGATTTAACAGAGGAGGTTCTGACGGAGGCCATCAACCAGAAATCAGACTTCATCTTGGCGTATCATCCCCCGATATTTGCCCCTTTGAAGAGGTTGACCATGAGAAACACGAAGGAAAGGATCATTGTCCGAGCTATTGAGAAGAGAGTTGCAATATACTCCCCTCACACTTGTTATGATGCCGTCAAGGGTGGGGTCAATGACTGGTTGGCAGAAGGGCTAGGTATGAAGTGGATCCAGGGAAACTGTAGACAATTTTCAGTCCGAGTAACTTGGACCCAACGTATCGCCTTTTTAACATTCGGACATGGTCTGGCGATAGTAGGTCCAAGGAAAAGCACTGCCATCGCTAGCCCCACTAGTGTGGCCGCGGTATACTCCTAGAACTATGAGGCTCCACGTAGTGGAGCCTCATAGATCAAGAAGCCCGCAAAATTGCCTGCAGCACAAAACACTAATAAAGTACAAAAACGTCCATCAAAATGGAGACATTTCACACAGAACCGCTGCACAGTTTGCCCCTATACTCCGTACTTTATCTCTTGACATACTCACGTATCATGCGCAGAACTAACATAGGTGGATTCTGTCGGTTTTTAGGCCAAAATGATGAAAAATATGCCCTTTCCGCACTGAGCCAACCTGACACTTGAAACGTGCAGGCACATGATCGAGCGATGATTTTCGGTTCGCTCAGAGCGCGCTGCGGGGGGTACGGTACATGCACTTATACGCATGCACATACTATCATTTCGCTTGTACCGTACCCCCCGCGGCGCGCTCCGAGCGAACCGAAAATCATCGCTCGATCATATGCGTGCACGTTTCAAGTGTCAGGTTGGCTCAGTGCGGAAAGGGCATATTTTTCATCATTTTGGCCTAAAAACCGACAGAATCCACCTATGTTAGTTCTGCGCTTGATACGTGAGTATGTCAAGAGATAAAGTACGGAGTATAGGGGCAAACTGTGCAGCGGTTCTGTGTGAAATGTCTCCATTTTGATGGACGTTTTTGTACTTTATTAGTGTTTTGTGCTGCAGGCAATTTTGCGGGCTTCTTGATCTACGAGGCTCCACTACGTGGAGCCTCATTGTTCTAGGAGTAGCCGCGGTATGCTGCGCTGAACCTCAGCGCAGCATACCGCGGCCCCACTAGTGGGGCTATGCCATTGCGTACTCGGACTAGACAAGTTTATAGTGCTGTAGACCCAGTGGAGTAACTGCAGAATACCCCGCCACTCAAAGATCACCCCTAAAATTCAGTGGCTACGCGTTCGAAGGAGCTCGGAAAAAGTCTTAAGTCCAAAGATGTTCCCCTGGAATGGCTACGTGGATATAGTGGGAAGTGCACGTGTATTTTGGATAAACAGTCAAGCGTGACTCTGTATCCGCATAGCCTACGAGGTGGGATAGATGAGCAACGGGTTATTCTGCAGTTGTGCTGACCCAGTAACTGGGACGCTAGAAGTTAGACATGTTAGAAAATCCTTTTTTTATTACGACTGACCAAACACAAAATTTGAAAAAAAGGAGTTCTAGCGCACCAGTTACTGGTCCGATGCTGTGCTGTGGTGCTGACAGATTCCATATGGATTTTCCCCAGGCAACACATTCTTGAACAAAACTCTTTTTGAAAACAAAAACCTATTAAACTTTGCATTCGACATGTATGGTCTTATATAAACTTTATACTTTTTAACAAAGATTGATACACGTTTACCACTATTGTAATTAGATTAATACACATTTTACTATTGGAATAAGGAGCAGGTAGCTGCCATGGCTGATACTGATATCAGTAATTTTGATTTTGTGTGATAAAGGGGTCATTCCGTGCCAAATCACATAATGGGTTAAACCCCACCCCCTTCAATATTGTTCATATTTGGTATATGGGGCCATTTTAGGCTGAAAAAGCTGAAATTTTAAGTTTTAGCGCCATCCCATGAACGGTTTTCATGCTACCACCCACCATTGTTTGGCAATTTTAGTCAAAATGGGCGTGGCCACCAATTTTCAAATGACCATATTTCCATAACCTGTGGGCCAAATTTGTTGATCTTGGTTTCTTTCGAGAGGTAACATCGTAAGAAATTTTCATCAAAGTTTGTCTCAAGTTCACTTGATCCACAAGGTCAAATTCAAGTTCAAAGTATAGGTCAAAAGGTCATCATACTTCAAAGTACTCTGACATGAAAAGTAATGGTAAATTTGGATTCCTTATGATGTTACCTTTCCAAAGAAACCAAGATTAACAAATTTGGAAATATGGTTATGGAAATATGTTCATTTGAAAATTGGTAGCCACACCCATTTTGACCAAAACTGCCAAACAATGGTGGGTGGTAGTGCGAAAACTGTTCATCAGATGCACTAAAACTGAAAATTTCAGCTTTTTCAGCCTAAATTACCCCATATACCAAATATGAACCAATTTGAAAGGGGTGGGGTGTAAACTTTCATTTTTTTGGGGGGGGGAGGTGATTTGACACGAAATGATCCAAAGTTCATAACTTTAAATAACTCATGCTCCAAAATCAGCAGAAAGTAATTTATCGGGGTTACATCAAAAGAGCATGACGAGCCAGAGTTAATTAAGATCCTTATTTGGAAGAGAAATTAATTATCTTTTTCTATCAAAGTTCGTCTGCTTGTCTGAATTAAGCCAATCATTTAACATTGGCATTTTGTCGAAATTTGTTTTGATTATTTTGCAAGCAGGTCCTTGCAATGTGGAGCCCATGAAGACATCACAGAAGCCATCAGACAGTGGATTGACTCACAGGATAGAGTATGTGGTGCCTGGTACAAGCAGTCTGTCGCTTCCACTTGGTTTGGGTACATCTGTCTCCCAAGGCACAAGTACACCAACTGAGAATGGGTAAATTTCAGAAATGCCGTTGGAGTGTTTTGGTCCACACAGGTCCGTCCGTTATTGTTTATCCCCTGTAACTTGTGACTGGAGTTGCAAATTGACAATGTTGTACAATGTAGGCGAGTACTCTTATCCGAGTGTCAGGTACTGCCGAGTACTTAGGTATTGAGTACCACTCAAATACTAGTACTTTGACCTTTGGGTTCGAGTACAGGTATTCAAGTCAAAGTACTTGGACCTTTAAGTACAAGATTTGTAAAGCCGAGTCCGAGTAACTGGACCTCCGAGTACGAGTACTTGGACCACCTAGTACATGAGTACGAGTACTTGGACCTTCGAGTACGAGTACTTGGACCTTCGAGTACAAGTACTTGGACCTTCTAGTACAAGTACGAGTACTTGGACCTGCGAGTACAAGTACTTGGACCTGGGAGTACAAGTACTTGGACCTGCGAGTACAAGTACATGGACCTGTGAGTACAAGTACGAGTACTTGGACCTTCGAGTACTAGTACTTGGACCTTCGAGTACGAGTACTTGCACCTTCGAGTACAAGTACGAGTACTTGGACCTTCGAGTACGAGTACTTGCACCTTCGAGTACAAGTACGAGTACTTGGACCTTTGAGTTTGAGTACTTGGACCTTCTAGTACAAGTACGATTACTTGGACCTTGGAATACAAGTACTTGGACCTCCGAGTTCAAGTACGAGTACTTTGACCTTCGAGTACAAGTAGGGCTACTTGGACCTTCGAGTACGAGTACTTGGACCTTCGAGTACAAGTACTTGGACTTCCGAGTACAAGTACGAGTACTTGGACATTTGAGTACAAGTACTTGGACCTTCGAATAGAAGTACTAGCACTTAGACCTTCGAGTACGAGTACTCGTACTTGGACCTTTGAGTACAAGTGAGAGTACTTGGACCTTTGAGTACAAGTACGAGTACTTAGACCTTTGAGTACGAGTACTTGGACCTTCAAACAGAAGTATAAGTACTTAGACCTTCGAGTACGAGTACTTGGATCTCCGAGCTTCGACCTTCAATTATAAGTACGAATACTTGGACCTTCGAGTACAAGTACGAGTACTTGGACCTCCAAGTATGAGTACTTGGACCTTCGAGTACAAGTATGAGTACTTGGACCTTCGAGTACTTGGAGTACTCAAGACCAACACAGCTGAATAGATTTTTCCCTGAATCCTTATAATCGAGTACAAGTGCTATTATGATCAAGTACAATATCGAATATTCAAGTCCAAGTACTTCACTTCCTTGAGTACGAGTACTGTGAATTTGAGTCCCGAGTATTTTGATACTCGAGTACTAGTGTGATAATCCGTTTTCTTCGTTTACAGGCTTCAGGTGGTACATTGTTGCAATGAACAAGGCCTGCTGTCCATCATGAAAAGTATAGAACCATCTCCGGAGATTAAGGAGACAGTCCAAATCACAAAACTGGAAAAAGTGAGTGCTTCAAAAACTGCCCATGAAATCGGCATTACTTTGTACTTTGACCTTCGAGTACGAGGACCTCCGAGTACAAGTACGCGTACTTGGACCTACGAGTATAAGTACGAGTGCTTCAAAAACTGCCCACGAAATCGGCATTACTATGTACTTTGACCTTCGAGTACGAGGACCTCCGAGTACAAGTACGCGTACTTGGACCTACGAAATTACTATGTACTATCGGAAAACACTGGAAATCAACAGGAAAACCACCAGAAATCAACTGGAAATCACCACACATCAACCACTGTTTTCCTGTTGATTTCAGGTGTTTTCCGGTTGTTTTCCGGTGTTTTCCGGTTGTTTTCCGGTATTTTCCAGTGTTTTCCAGGTTTTTTTCTTTGGTGTTTCCAGAGTTTTCCAGTAAATACTAATACCCCACAAAATGGAAGATATTGATAAAAAGTGGAGAAGGCCAACATTGGCTCATGTTCAATTGGTAGAGTGCCGGTAGTTTGTTTTTGGAGGTTACAGGTTCATGTCCCACTTCTGTCATTTCTCTTTGTTCAAGATGCGTCTTGCAGGGCTGCCAACTTTGAGTAAGAGCTGAGAGCGAGAATTTGGGGGAAATTTTGTCGTGATTCATCAACAACTTGCGAAGCCATGGCGTGGGGTCAGGGCCCGCTTTAGGGCCCCGAAAAATGTTAAACTTTAGAAGCTATCTGGTGCATTTTAGAGCAAATCTGGGGGTTTTTTTAAGGTAGATTTTTCCTTAAAATTCAGAGGAGATTTATTATATATTTTTTGTTATAAAAAAACAATGAACATTTCACAAACATTACAACTTCCTGAACTGGAAAAGTATGGATTACAAGTATGTTTCAAATTCTGCCTCTGCTGCCTACTTTACTCGACACAGGGCCAATGAAACAAAAATCATTCTAAGAACAAAGAATATGCCACTAAGTTACTCCACACGCAGTGTTTAAATTTGGTGGATTAGAAAAGTTAAGAAAAATTCCAAGGAGTCAGGATGTGATAATGATCCATTTTGATTTACAATATCCTATTATATGACTTGAAGCTTTGCACGGCGGATGACATAAAATAGACAAAATTGCGGGTAACGCCATGTGGAAAGAAAGCTCTTCTTGGAAGAAGTGTGGTTCTGAAAAGAACCGGTTGGTTAAGTGTAGAAACTCGACGTGTGCTCTGTCCGTCCTCACCCTCCTGAAGACAAACAGAGCACACTGTCCGAAACGTCGAGTTCTACACTCAACCAACCGGTTCTTTTCAGAACCACACTTCTTCCAAGAAGAAATTTCTTTCCACATGGTGTTACCCCGCAATTTTGTCTATTGTACAATATCCTTATAATTTTTTTGAAATTTAGTGATAATTTTTTTTTTCCAGCTTCCAACACCAGGCACTGGCACTGGAAGAACGTGTAAGCTGAAAACTCCAGTTTCCATAGCAACAGTGATACAGCGTGTCAAGGACCATCTTGGGCTGCAACACGTGCAGTTAGCTTTGGGAAGCCAGAAAACACAAGGTATGATCCAAAACATTTTTTTTTCAAATAAGCTAGTAATTTATTGTCCTTTGTAATAGTTTGAACTTGGTCAAAACTTTGTTTAATGGGCCGATGCGATGTCATTTTTTAATGCAATCCTTGGAAATGCACCTTTGTGTCCATTTTACCCTATTTTCAATTTTCGTTTTACCATGTTCAGGGGTATTTTGGTGCCTTTTTGGTTTTTATGCTAAAGCGAATTTAATTACTCAATTTAATTGATGTCATTTTAGGAGAAACCTCAATGTTACAGCTATCTCAGCACCAAAAGTTGCCAGATTTTGGGATATTTCGCTGACGTAAATTGTTTGTTTTTCTTTGATAATTTGTTGTTGTGTCAGCACATGGCAGTAAGTGAATGAGCTAACTTTTGTCACAAATATTTTCAATAAGCAAATTTTTGCATTCACAATTTGAACAGAAAACCACTAAACTGAGAAGTGTCTTCCTGAAATGACATCACAGCAACGTCGCTCTTGTCCAGAAAAACATGGAAAATTATAAATGTTTAAAGAAGTGCACTTTTCAATAACCAAAAAGGGTAGTCAAATAAGAAAAATTCACTTTATGACCCTTTACTAGTTTGTATCCCATTTCTTTGTAATGTTTCAGACTCTGAAGTCAAGACTGTCGCCATTTGTGCTGGTTCAGGGGCCAGTGTCCTGGCCGGGGTACCAGCCGACGTGTACCTCACAGGGGAGATGTCACATCATGACATCCTGGCTGCTGTGGCCAGGGGGACCAGTGTAATCCTCTGCAACCACAGCAACACGGAACGTGGATATCTTCAGGTCCTCAAGGCCAAGCTGGCTGACATGCTGAATGGGACAGTAAATGTCATTGTTTCGGAGGTCGATGCTGACCCCCTGAATGTGGTGTAAAAAGCCTCATCGGTCTATTCATATTTCCTAATAAGCATTTCATGTTTTTTTAAACCCAAAATAATTTCAAAATTCAATCACAAATTTTCTAAAATATTTAACAAAAGGATGTTGCATTAACCCTAACTCCCTAGGCATTTTTGCTGGGATGCAACCTCAATCCTGCAAAATCCTCCAACTGCCACCATGTAAAAATGGCATACAGCCTCAGTCCTCCAAAATCATCCATTATTTCTTGAATGTGGTCCTTGGAGAGGTGACCACTGCCTCAATCCTGCAAAATCCGCCAGCAACCGCTGTCAATACGTTGAGGCAGAGCCAGTGACATCCTGGAGAATTGCGGGGGATTTCAAGTATAATCTAGGCCTAAATTTGTGCATGGCTGAGCACAAACAAGACAAGGTCCTGCCTAAGACCTGTACACAGTGCATCCTCAAAAATCAGCCACATACTTTTGCCATATACATGTAGCCTCAATCCTGCAAAATCCTCCATTTTGCAAAGAGGATTTTCGAGGATTTCGAAAGGTTAGGGTTAAAGGCACACAGGAACAGTTGCAGTTACCCGGAAATGTACCTACCTATTTAACGAGAAAATCCACGCTCAAAGTGAAGATAGGACTGGTACTAAATACCCTGTGAAATTATTTCGCCCGAAACGGTCGTCATCCGGAAGAAAACAATAATTAAAGGCGATTTAAAAAAAGTGTGCCTGCAGGCACAGTTCTTTATGTGCGGTTAGCAATGGAATCAGTTAACCGCTTGACGCTGGGTGACGGCTATAGATGCAGCTCTATGAACGCCGATAAACCTTGGGACTGCTATAGCCGCATTCCTGCTGGATAGCCGCATTCATTCATAGACAACGGTTGAATGCCTGCATGTACACATTCCACTTAAAATCCAGCTGTTCTACGCCAAACAATACCGGCGTTAAGGGGTTAAGAGACCCTGAAAATTGTGCATATGTTTTCTGTTTTTTCTCAAAATGTATCCACTGAGTTGAAATGTCAAGTTAGTTGTTATGCACCCTTCGTCAGATTTTTAGCAATTTTGTTGCTTCAAACAAAATAGGTGAAGAAAAAAAGCAAATGATCCTGTGTACCTTTAACTTTATATTTACCTTTAACTTTATATTTACAAAGAATCAAGAATGCCTGTAAACCTATATATTTTTTATAGCATAAAAAGCAAATTGTTTTATCACAGCCAAGGACGTTAGATTTTTCACATTTTTGAATCATCAGCAATAATCTATTGGCTCAACTTTTGTAAAGAGTTGTTCAAACTGTTTAACCTAACATCTACCAAATCAAACGTATTTATGGTGATTGAAATAGAGTTTGAGCAATGGCAGCAGAGTTGTAATCAAGCCAATTTGAAGAGTTTTTATTCCAAAACTTAATAAACGCCATTTTGTTCCCTTTTAGAATCTGGCTATCTCTTGGCTGCCCAAAGTCATTTTGGACGGGTTTCATGCAGTTTAACACAATTTAAGAAGATGATATAAAGCAAAATATGAAGTTTAGAAACAGCTGTTTTGTTGGTTTTATTCTTTAAAATTTGATAAAGTGTAAATGTTTCACTTTGTTTTGTTTCAAATGGAAATATCGCGTTTTGGAAATAATCTGTTCATTTCCTCATTACAACTCACATCACAAACATTAACAAGAAACGTGCAGTAACAAAGGAAAGACGTACAGGTTTATTTTTTTGACAAAAGGTTGTTGAATAGCGGTCCTAACGGGTGGGGGGTTGAAGGGGTGGGGTTCCCCCCCTTTCAGGCGCTGACTAATGTTATGAAACTAGCATGGGGCCAAAAATAATAAATGAAATGCTGAAGTTCCTAAATTTATTCTGAAATTGCCTTGGAATGCAGGATAAAGCATCATAGATTTCAAAAATATTGGAGCATGCCCGACCCCTCTTTAGACTCAACCCCCCGCCTGCCGTCCTTTATATCAACCCCCCTACTTTTCCTGAAAGCTAGATCCACCCCTGAGGTGATACAATCCTTAACTGGAAACTTAAGAAATAGAGGTTGGAAAATGAAGTGGTGTGTTTAGTTAATTATCTTCAGCAGACAGAAAAGGGCCGGCAACAGGGCACATTGGGAAATAAGGTTTTGTGTTATTAAGTTAGTTTACAGTTTTGATTTGTTTTGCAAATGCCATGAATCATTTTGCAAATGCCAAGTTATTCAGGATTTCTTGAGATGTGCATTTTGGTCGATGTCTCATTTCAAAAGTGATTTTTTTTTTTTGTATTGCTGAAGAAAAATGGCAAGTTAGAAAAAGGAATCTATTTTTCAGGATGAAACTTGATGGCAATTGTTTTTATGAATGGTACTTTATTTTATAGAAGAGCGCCACCTGTTGTTTTACGTGTAATTTAAGAATGAAGCTGATGAGTGGACTTGCACGAGTCTAATATGCCATTCCCACATTTGGAACGGCCACACGCATCCAAATATTGTTTCTCCTACATTAAATTACAGTAAATTACAGTAATATCTTCAATAAACGTCTCAATTAAATAAATATAAGGAAACTGAACTGAGCTCCGTTGTCCTCAATGCATGAAGTAAGCAATTTAGACTGGTTTAAATGAAAATAAATAAATACATAGAAGTTTGGGATCTTAAACAACAAACATAGTTTTGGTTTGTGGTGGCTGTCACGTGATCCACCTGTTTCCGAAGTAATTGCTTCGTCTGGTGCTTGTTCCGATTGATAAAAAAGCTAAATAAAATTCATTACGGGTTCAGGTACCATACCGAATACACAAATGTAATTTGAGTGCGTGACTAAACGCAGAAACCCGTGAAATAAATCTCTTTCTCTGAAGAAATACATCTCCCGTTACTCACCGTTACCCGAGTAGAAGCTGGAAGAGAGACACGTGTTTGTAGCTGATATCTTGAAGAAAGAAGACACCCCAGAATGGATGATTTAGGTAAGTACGATCGTACTTCCAAATTTGTTCCAAGTTTGCCTCCTCATGATCAGAGATGATTGTGTTTGTGTACTTCCTGACACATGATCATGCACATGATGAATGATGCAAATGTCATTGTCACGCCCCAACTATTGCATCGGTCCCAACTATAGTTGGGCCTGTCCCAACTATAGTTGGGTCTGTCCCAACTGTAGTTCCACAGTTGGGCTGGCCCAACTATAGTTGGGCCTGTCCCAACTATAGTTGGGACGGTCCCAACTGTAAGTTCCATTGTTGGGCTGGCCCATCTATAGTTGGGCCACTCCGATCTTTTTATTTTGCCGTGTCCCAACTATAGTTTACATTGATGTACAACCATAAAACGTTCCCTACAGCTCTGATACACGTCTGACTTTACTGGGGACCACTGAAATTAGCTATTGATGGGGCGAATCTATAGTTGGGCCACCCCAATCTTTTTATTTTGCGGTCCCAACTATACTGTACATTGTTGTACGATTATAAAACATTCCCTACAACTCTAATACACATCTGACTTTACTGGGGACCAATGAAATGATCTGTGGGTGGGGACCATCTGTAGTTGGGCCACCGTAATATTTTTATTTGGCAGTCCCAACTATAGTTTACATTGATGTACGACTATCATGACTATAAAACATTCTCTACAGCTCTGCTTACATGTCCGACTTGGGACCTTTGACATTAGCTATGGGTGGGGCCCATCTATAGTTGGCCGGCCATGGCAATCTTTGAATTTTGAAAAATGTTGCTGGATAATAAAACCCAGCAGCTGGACAACTCATCCAACTAGGCAGTACCACGTGACCGGCCAGCCTTGCGGCATGCATGCACGACGAATACACGGTCATGACGGTGCCAGCGCCGCGGAACATTTAATCCAACAAGATCTATCAAGCATGAAGCATCCGGCGCAACTCCAGTCCTAACTATAGTCGGGCCGACCCAACTGCCGCACTATAGTTGGGACAGTCCCAACTATAGTTGGGACCGATGCGATAGTTGGGGCGTGACATCATGACAATGTTGGGATTGGTTCCGTGTTCATTGCATTGCCGAAAATTCACAAACACCAGAACAAACACCAGAACACGATACAGCCAGTGCGACGGTTCCAGATCACTTGATTAAATAACAATTAATTCAACTGCAAGTGTAACCAAATTTTTTTTTTGAGAGTTGTTTTCACTAATTTGAGTGTCTATCAATTTGCTAGCTCTACTGAGTGGAGCGCTGGAAATACCGGCACGGTACCGCTCCACTGAATAGGCATACTTTGACTACACATTTATTACTGACAGTACGGTATGCATTTTTTTTGTGCATACCTTGGAGGATTTACTGGTATCTCTATACTCCTAGTCCTAGAACTATGAGGCTCCACGTAGATAGAGTTAGAACCCCGCAAAATTGTTGTCAGCACAAAACACTAATTAAGTACAAAAACGTCCATCCCAACCAAGCTTTTTCCCACAGAACCGCTGCACAGTTTGCCCCTAAACTCTGTACAATACCTCATGACATACTCACGTTATGTGCACCAAACAAACATCGGTGGATTCTGTCGATTTTTGGTTCGATCGCTCGGAGTGCGCCGTGGGGGGTATGGTGTAGGAGCGGGAAACAGGTCAACTCGTACGCCAACCAACTCGTATGCGAGTCAACTCGTACGCGGATTGGTCAACTCGTACGCGAGACAACTCGTACGCGAGCCAACTTGTACGCGTGCCAACTCGTACGCGAGCCAACTCGTATGCGAACCAACTCGTACGCGAACCAACTCGTACGCGGGCCGTTTTAGGAGTGGTTTCGAGGATTGGGTTGGCATGGTTGGGAAGAATTTGGGAATAGTGTGACGGGTAGTCCGTAGTTCAATGTGTGACCGTTGTGTGTGATTGGGAGTGAACCCGTGAATGATGATAATAAAGTAACTGATTTTTGTAGTTAGACGAGTGTTGTATCGTTTTGTGCATACCTGTAGCCTTGTCACGTCAAATTTAATTCCATATATTAATGCAACGATGTACCAGTTGCATTTTTCGTGTTTTTTTAATCAATGTACCTCTCAGTCAATTAATTGTCACCATTGTCAAACTGACCCAATTGCAACGCTCTGGACTACCATGGATCTGTTCTCGCGGTTCGGTGTCCTAAAAGAACCGGCGGGTTTAGAAGATCAAAAGAGATCGATCAGACTTGTCAACTGCCTGTCACTCAACTTTCATTGTGGTTCACAACCATTGATCAATTAAAAAGCAGACACGCGGGGACATCCGTAGGCGTAGCAATTTCTATTTACAACTGAAATGCTTGGTATAACCATGGAGGTATAACACATAACACATCAGGGTTCGAAATTAGCGGTATAGCCCGCTAACCAAATGTTTGTCAAAACAGCGGCGGCCGGGGCTAGACAAACTATTCCTTAACCAGGCCGGCGTGCGAGTGAAAAATTATTGGGATACGGCAAAGATCAACGAACAGAAAGAAAAAAAAGTCATAAAATTCAAAAAGGAAACCCCTTTAATTTGTGTCTAATTATCAACTGTTTTAAAGGATTAAATTATCTGATCTGTTAATCAAAATGCCTGTGGGCCAGTAGCCCGGCTGGCTAGTGAACAAAAAGATATTTTATGCCGACCTACCGTACCGAACCTAATTTCATCTGTCCATATCCATGTGAGCTAAACCAATCGTCTAAACTCACGCGTACGAGTTGGTCCGCGTACGAGTTGGTCCGCGTACGAGTCGGTCCGCGTACGAGTCGGTCCGCGTACGAGTCAGTTCGCGTACGAATTGACCCGCGTACGAGTTGGTCGCGTACGAGTTGGTTCGCGTACGAGTTGACCTGTATTCTATTAGCGGAACGATAGTATGCGCATGTACGTACGTACCCCCCGCGGCGCGCTCCGAGCGATCGAACCCGAAAATGACTGCGATCATTCTGTGCGCGTGCACGTTTCAAGTGTCAGGTTGGCTCAGTGCGGAAAGGGCATATTTTTTATCATGTTGGCCTAAAAACAGACAGAATCCACCGATGTTAGTTTGGTACACATAACGTGAGTATGTCATGAGGTGTTGTACGGAGTTTAGGGGCAAACTGTGCAGCGGTTCTGTGGGAAAAAGCTTGGTTGGGATGGACGTTTTTGAACTTAATTAGTGTTTTGTGCTGACATAAAGTGACAACAATTTTGCGGGGTTCTAACTCTATGAGTATGAGGCTCCACTACGCGGAGCCTCATAGTTCTAGGAGTACTCACAATTAAATGTGTCTACCGAGTTGTGCCATCCATTTCTTGGCTGATCGTTGAGCGCGTGTGTGACGTCACTATTAAACAAAAACAAGTCGCGCTGAATCAATGACTGTTTCGTGTAGTGATCTGTGCCCCGCGCTGTATGACAGTAAGGGCTTTTGGCGCAGGGCACATCATTGTGCGCAGCTGCCATCGACTGAATGAGAACTCGGCAACCTTTGATTTGAAATGGAGATCCTAGAAAATTGTTTTCTCGGAATATACACAGCATTCACTGACCTAAAACTTCAACAGGTTAGTTGTTCAGCACCCTTCTTTAGATTTTGAGCACTTTTGTTGAGACGAACATGCAAATACATAAATTACACTCAGATGATGTACTTTACCTTTAACAAAATCAAACTTTTTCTTAGTTCCAAATTCGTTTTTTATTTTTATTTTTTTATATAAATTTGAAATTAGTGTCACCTAGCGGTACCTGGTATAGGCCTATAAGAAGGAAAACTTGACAACAAATTGAAAATGTACACCAATGCTTTTACCAAAACAGACGAAAGCTATTCATGGCTTCATGAAGTCAGCCAAGGTAAATATGTTATCAGCATCAGAACGGCATTTTGTGAGAATTGAAAAGGGTCTTGTAATATTTTGAATCTTGTTGCATTAATTAAGATTGAGTGCGGGGAAAAAGGTAAGGGCGCATTTTAATTGATCATATAGACCTTATGCATTACTGCTGTCTCGGAGGGTATTCTTTGTTACTTTCATTTATCAAGGCATTTTTGGCTAGGAACCATCCTGTAAAATCCTCCAATTGCCACCAAGTAAAAATTTGATTCAGCCTCAATCCTCCAAAATCCTCTGTTATTTTTTTAAATTTGTTCAGTGGAGGGGAGACCATTGCCTTAACCCTAACCCTCCTCAATCCTCTAAAATCTTTCTGCCGGTTTTGGATGATTTTAGAGGATTGAGGATGAATGGCAAAGATGTATCGCTTTTTTTGTGGAGGATGCATTATGTCAAAGCAGTAGGCCATATCCTGCATTGGTTATGTTCAGCCATGCATAAATCAGCCCTGTGTTGTTGTCGTATTTCATCTGCACTGCTTCTAAATGCCATTCGCACTGCCTCGAACCATAGCAGTAATTGGCAGAGGATTTTGGAGGATCGAGGCAGTGGTCTCCCTCCACAGACTAAATTCAAGAAAATAACGGATGATTTTGGAGGATGGAGGTTGAATCAAATTTTATCTGGGTGGTAGGCCTAATTGGAG